>VZTO01028010.1:1542-36244 GCA_013400615.1 Syrrhaptes paradoxus | reverse complement strand
TCATTTTAACCTTAAATGGAGATTTAATATGACTACTTTCATTTGTCACAAATGCACATAAGCAAGGCTGAAGGAATAATACGCAGAGACCTGAAATAAATTTCTTCAATGGGAAGCTTTGCATTTCTGCAGGCGTGGAAATACCACTATTTTAAGAAATGAAGATCAAATTAAATGTTTACTGCTGTAACACAGTGTTGCCAACAGTGTCAGTAAATTTATGAAGTTTATAATTTTAACTGTCTTCCAGACAGTAGGTCATATGTGCATTAAAGTAGTCATAATAACCTGTCAGTAAAAATTTCCTGTCGCACATTTATAGCAAAAAATATTTACAAGTTGAGCAGCTCACTTATGCATTGGCAGAACAGCTTCTTCTATGAAGTGGTACAGCCAGCCCCTCCAAAAAATAATTTCAGTTTGATCTGATCTGCTAACTGGGATTTAAAGATTTTTTTTTTCATTTCCACAACTCCTTTTCAGAATTCACCAAATAGCACTTTTAACACAAAGGCATTAACTAGAAAATTACTTGCTCTTGCCCCTACATCAATAAACAACTACCCAGATTTGACTTCTGTGTTATTATTTATTATCTATGCTAATAAGAGGCTTGCCAGACACTTTGGAAGTTGGCGTTCAACAAGCTGAAGCCTACCAGCCAGTGCATTGTCATTGCAACTACAACCTGCTCAGGATTTGTACGCCCTCACGTTCTCTTCCCCTGTTCAGGGCTGCTCTTGCCCCCCCGTAGTAAACTCCTTCTGGTGGGATCAGGCCCACCATGATGGTCTCGCTGTTTAACCTCAGAAAGCAGAAAGCTTTCCAGGCCTGCATCCACCTATGAAGTCCCCTAGCAGAGAACTGAAATCTCAAATGTTATCCATCAGTTATTCCTCATGCCCCTGTCCCTCCTGGGGGTCACAGCACCAGCAAGGTCAGCAGCAATCCAAAGTGCAGTGCTCACTCACTAGAACAGAGCTGGGGAAACATCTTGCTTCCCTTCTTACTAGCTTAAGAAATGCAGAAAATGGGAGTGAAATAATTTGGTTTTGAGCCTTTCTGCAGGGAGATGTCACTTGCTGGGATATCAGGAGAGAATACTTCTCTCACACACACGTACACTGGCCAATGTGTGAGATTGGTGTGTACCTCTGAGCGGAAGATTTGCCTCAGTTTACTTGGTTTACAGGCTGCCCAGGGAAGTGGTGGAGTCACCATCCCTGGAGGGGTTCAAGAAACGTGTAGATGTGGTGCTTAGGGACATGGTTTAGTGGGTTAGGTGGTGTGGGTTGATGGTTGGACTTAACGATCCTTGAGGTCTTTTCCAACCTTAATGATTCTGTGATTCTATGACGATTACACAAAGTGGATTAAAACATTCACACAGGGGATCTGCTGATGCCTTATTTCAGGAGGCATCCCCTCTCATACTAACAAACCGATGGTTACATGCTGCCATTTCCACAAAAATGAGGTAAACATATTTTTTGCCTGTGCAGTGACCCTCTTCAAGAGACAGTCAACACATACAGCACTTCAATTGAGCTTTTAAAATTTACAGGCTGAATGCCTTCCTTTCTGTGCCGTGCTTTAAAAATCCCTAACAAACCCAGCCTGAAATAGCCACTGATAGAGATCCATTGAAGACAGTTAGAAAACTAGCTAAATGTGCATAGACAATTAGATGAAAACATGCTAAGGTGAGAGTATTTCTCTCTAACTCCAAATGGCAATTCATTATGTTGTGGAGTCTCCTTCTTTGGAGACATTCAAAGCCCGCCTGGATGTGTTCCTGTGCGATCTGATCTAGGTGTTCCTGCTCCGGCAGGGGGATGGGACTAGATGATCTTTCGAGGTCCCTTCCAATCCCTAATATTCTGTGATTCTGTGAAAAAAAGAAGACTGTCCTTGGTCCCAGTCCCTTAGCTAATGCTTCTACAGTTCAGACCTGCGTTTGCTGAGGATACCAGGAACTGAATCCACATAGCCACGTACAAATCTGGTAACTTTGCCTCTAATTTAGTAAGGTTGTTGGTAAAGTTATTAAGCACATATCCTGGATATAAGAAGATACAAACAAAATACATCTCCACTGAGTTTAAACAAACTATTTCTAAATTTATATACACATTTAAGTAACATTCTGGATGGACGTTTAAAGACTCCAATTATGAAAAAATGTGGCCTTTGTTTCTGCTGACACCAAACTTCATTCTCAACATATTATGTATAAATTCCTGCTCCTTTTGTTAATTGGCCTTTCCTTCATTCCTACGTTTTTGCTTGTACAGCACATTAAGGACATATTCTTTAAGCTACCTGGAGTGATTTCTAAATATTTTGATGTTACATTGAATGTGGAATGTTTTGTCCTTTGTACGTAGTTTAAAGTTTTATATCTTATTATCTTGTATTTAATTATATTGAATATTAACCCCTGGTATATTGCCCATTTATATAGTTCTGGTAGCAAGGATGGGGCAAGGAGGAGGTAAAATAACCCCTTGGAACAATGACCTGCTATGAGTGCACTCTAAATGCAAAGCTCTGAACTAGAAGTGTTATTATCACTTTCACAATTGTGTAAATGTAAACTTCTTAGCATATTCAGTAAGAGACAGAATAAAAGCACTTGATTAAACATTGCAAAAAAATGGCAAGTTTAAATACAATGGTCTGCACAACTTTGAATATTCAAGTTTAGCTTCAGTCTATTCCTTCCAGAACTGAACTAATTCAATATAAAACTTTTAATTAACAGAGTTCTCCAACTGGGTATTATTGGCACAGAGATTACTGTACAGCATGTACCTGTTGATCAGAACGATACCCGTATCCAGCAAGATAGTTATCAGAACAATAATGGACAGGCCACGGCAACAGACAGTGGAATCAAATGTTTCCAAAATTAAAAAAAAAGCAGTATCAATAGTTCCTCTATAATCAGAAAAAAAGTGAGGGAACAGAACCATGTTAATAACTATTCTGGGAGGCTACAGTATACTTGGTATTGATGAGCTTTCTGGTCTTGTCATGTTATACTATTCACTGTATTGCATATCTCATGTGTTATCCAAACCATAAACTCATTTACTCTGCTTCTGATACTCTAGATAGAATGGCAGGCATCAAGCTTTCATAAAACAATTGTTTTCTATTGCTTTTTAATATTTTGTTCTTCTTGGCGTGGCCACTGGTATGGATTAAATGGAAAGCTGACATATCTAAACTTAATGAAAAGGACTGTCCTTTTCCATGGCAGTTGGTGTTGGGGAGAGAGTTACAGCTTTAACAGATATTGCAGTTTTCTGCAAAGCAGCTGGTGCTTCTATTCAAACACCAACCTAGGGCCTACCTGCAGGATCTGAGATTGCTGTCTGCACACCTGTTGGAAGCAACAGACTTGTAGATCTCAGCTGTTTATTTTTTGCCTCCCTTTTGTTCTTCGTATTTACAGCACTTACTAATTTCACTGATTTTTCCTTCTTGTCTCTTCTCTGTACCCTCATCCAAGCAGCTTAATCTGCTCTGAAACCTATCCCTGATTCTGTCCCCACACCGTTCCTCCCTTCTTGCATGCTTCAGGTTGTAGACGTACAGAAGAAACGCTAATAAATATACACCTCTAAGTAAAACCTGTCCACTCATGATGATGAGACATCCTTGAGCAGCTCCACTCTTCTTTTCTGTTACATCCATCTGCACAGCCTCATCCATTTGTGTATCCTGTGTCTGGGGTCTTATCCTGCAGTAGATTCTTACATGAAAAATTTATCAGTGAGATTGTTGTCAGACATCATTTTCTGAAGGAGGTCAATGCTGGAGACTGGACATTAAGGTAGATGGATTCTTGGCCCAATGCAGTATGGCAATTTCTGTATCCTTAGACTCACAAAACAGCTCACTTTTCAGCTGGAACGGTGCTTTACTGCCACAGCACTCTGCCAGTTTGAACTTAAGGAAGTTGTCATATTGCATGTGCCTGAAAATGCTACATACCTACCACTCTTTGGTGTGCACTTAACAGGAGAACTATGGGAGGTCTGGTCCCTGCCTCATCAGCCCTTGCTTGCTGATACAAAGGGTACAGCCTAGAAACTGTCCCAGATTTCCGTATTTCTTTTTCCCCTCAGAATCTACCCTATGGCTCTGACTATTTAAATAAAAGGAATTCTAGAGATCATATGCAGGCATAGTTTTTATGGTATGTTGACTTGGTCAGCGCATAACATTAGATGGCTTTATGACTCCCTTTTCAGGTACAGAACAACTTCAGGTTAAGGAGTAGTCAGTCTAGTTATCCTTTGCAGCTTAAAAGTAACAATAATACATTTTTAGCATATTGGAGAATAGTTCTATTCCAAAAAAAAAAAAAAGGCCAGTAACACACAGTGAATAAATACCTGAATTCCTTCCTTCCATTATTACTGCAAATTATGCCCTGGGAAAATTATTCCCAATGTGAATAGTTCTCAGTACAGTATCGTTCTCACTGAGAACGTGGATATTGTATCGACAGGAATGCTGTGAGAGGCTTCTCCAGCAAGAATACGGAGAGAGCACAGAGATCTTGCAGCTGTGATAATTCAGAGTCACCTATGGAGCTGCACCTGCAGCATCCGCTTTGTTGGCAGAATATTAAGAACCTGTGCTTTTCATATAACCCCGTGGCTATGAAATCATTCCCTGGATATAGGAAAATATTCACAGCACCAGCTGAACACAAAGCGAACGATCCTAGTTCTTCAGTCCAAGCAGGAGAATTCCCTCCTAGCTGTCTGTACAGACTAGCAGAAATGATACATCACCCGGCTGGTGCTGAGACACATTAGGTGCCTGGCAGGTGGAAGATGGCATGTTGTTTTGCATGGCGTGCTGGAATTGACCCTTCAAAGCCTGAAACTATTTGTTCTTTCATTTACAACTCAACCTAGTAATGAAGCAGCGACTTGTGGTAGCACTGCCTACATTAATCATATTTTTGTGTGGTAACAGCAGACACTGGATGCCTGACGTCTGCTGCATCACAGCTCAGGCTGGTACTGAAGCAAAAGCTTCATCTACTGCACCTGCTTGGCATAGCTGATCATTTGCTTTTTTTCCACACAACATCCCTTACCTATCCATCACTTTGTTTCCAGTCTCCTTCCTAGAGAAGAAGCCACTGTGATCGTTGGGGACCTGTTAATTACCCTGATGGAGAAGACTGCCAATGTATTCTTGCACTGTGGCACAGAGCTATCACCTTGATTACTTGCTGTTTTTCATACATTCCTATTGTTTCTCTTTCTTGCTCGCAACAATTTTTCATGGTTTTTACCCAGCCCTTTTGGGTTGTTTGCATTCACTGTTACACCTTCAGCTATAGTCTCCAGGCTTGTGATTCCTGAGTTCCACCCCCCAGCCACCTCCCACTGTCACTTTCCATTCACCTACCCCATCTTCCCTCTTTTTGGGAGCCTGTTTGCTTCTACAGGCTTACTATCTTCAGAACACAGAATTGATTGATGTCATAAACATGCATGAAGTTCCACAGAGAAATAACAAACCCAGATTTATGGGTTTATGAGGAATTTGCATTGTAAAACTGATTTTATTCTTTTCCCTAATCCTCCTCATTTTCTGGCAAGATTGACATCACCACGATTCCTTCTCCTCAGGCCTCCAATGTAATCTCTAACTGTTCTTTTGCCCTGGCAAGAAGATTTTATGACTGACCTTCATACCTTGTGCTCATCATTACTGGGCAAAAGCACCATTCTCATCTCTGCCTCTCCAACTACTCATAACTATTTGCTAGACAGCTTCAGCCTGTTTCTTCTCCTTGCATTTCAGAAAGATGCTCCAAAATCAGCTACTGTTCCTCTCCCCTCATGAATCATCTCCAACACCAAGTTCATGTCTCTCATTATTTTCAAATCTCTCTGTATTAGGTTTATATTCCCCCAGCAGCCCTCCCAGTGCTGAGTGTCCCCCTGGCAGCCAGCAGGGTGTTTATAACACAGCTTGGGAGGGGCGGAGCCGGGACAGCTGACCCGGATTGGCTGTTCCATACCATGTGACCTCAGCTCAGCCATAAAAGCCAAGGGCAGGCAGGAGGAGGGGGGCATTTGTTGCTGTGTTTGTCTCCAGGAGCAGCTGCTGCACACACTGAAGCTCTGCTTTCCCGGGAAGTGGCTGGACATCGCTTACCGAGGGGAAGCAGATGATAACATTTTTGTTTCTGTGCGTGGCCTTGGCCTTTGCTTTAATTAAACTGCTTTTATCTTGACCCACGAGTTTTTCACCTTATTCTCCCCCTTTATTTTGCTGAAGGGGGAGTGACAAGAGGGGCCTGGGGGGCACCTGGCATCCAGGCAAGGTTAACCCACCACACTCTTCTTGTGCTTGACACATAACATTGAAAGTATCTTTCTCCAATATCTTCTACTCAGCTTTGCCATCTAACAATATTTTCTTTTTAGCCTTTTCCCCCTCCTAGTTCTGGCTTCTCACCTTCTAGTCACCTACCTTGGTACTGGATCAGTTACCTAGTGATTGCTGTCCATCAAGTTTCCTGCTCTCAATCCGGAAGGTCCTAAACATTCCCCACTCCATGAAACCACAAATGAGATGGTCCATACCTTGCTCCCAGTCCTTCATTCTTTAATCCTCCACAAAGGTCAGCCACTTACTGTAATTACCATACAAACTTTACTGTACACATTTTTTTTTTTTTTCTGGAGCTGCCAAAGTTGCTACCATTTCAAAACAGTTAGGATGCCTCTTCCTTTAAATTTATGGAATCTCACCCCCTGCTCTTTGGTGTACTGCAAAAGTTGCAAAGTGCTTTACAAAACAATGCAGGGTAACACAAATAACTAGTAATGACAAGTAAAAGATAAGCAATAGAGAATACACTTGCATTTGGGCAAAATACACTGTGGAAGATTTGTATTTAACTTGTATTAGTCTTCATTATAGTCGTGATGTCATTAGAGAAACATATAATTAAACCCATAGTTAAGTTATATTCGAGCTTGAGTCACAATCAAGCATCAGCACATGCTGAATTACATCAAATGATGTAACATAAATAGCAAAATACTTTGGGAAGTGCTAACTTCAGTTACTGTTTCCTTGTACCTTTAATTTCCTTGCAATGTGGATCATTTGCTCATTAGAAAAGCCCTGGGAGGCGTCTATTATAAACCAACCAGTCTTGGCAGGATGCTTTTGTCAGATGTATTTGCATTCAATATAGCAAGGGAGGGAGGGGATGGATGGAAGAAGTGACAAGTTATGGGATAAATTTCTGTAGTTACTTAGTGAAAAAAAACAAAAACCCAACAAACCAAACCAATAAAATATCAGAATTTCTAACACATTCAGATAATTCTTTGAAACAAAATATATTGCATCGACAAAGCAGTAATCCCAGTTTGGACAACCTAACAACTGGTGAAGATGAATCAACATTTGGACATCAGTGTGGTGATGAGGGACCAGAGATCACAACCAGATTAGGTTCATCAAGTTCCTGATGTCACATAGAGGGCTGAACTCTTACTAACTTTTAACGCTGAGGATTCAAAAGAGAAATTGCTGAAAGCTGAAAAAAAATTGAATATATGAAAAATATGATGAAAATCACCATTTGACAACAAACAGGCATAATTAAGAAAAGAGGTTAGTTTTGACTAAAGTCCTGCCCCTGTTTAATAGAAAACCAAAGAGAGGATTAAGAAAAAACCCAAACATGTGTCCAATAGGAAAAAAAATAAAAGGAAGCAGTAAGTCTAAAATAAAAGCTTATTTTGTAAAAAGTTAGTGTGTTAAATGAAAAAATCCAGGAAAAACTATGACAGGCCTACGAGCACCAACAATAACACAATTTTAAAGGTATATCAGGAGTAAAAAAAAAAAGTCTACTAGTGTGCCATAGTGTGCCAGGCCCATTATTAGACAAAAGTAGTTAAAATTATTAAAATTAAGCAGAAAACCAGAACTGTTCTGTAAATAAGAAAGATGCTAACTTGACTTCAGTCCTAAGAAAAACAATGAAAAAGATTATACTGGATTATCTTAATTAAGAAACAGGAACACAAATAGTGCCAATCAATGCGGCTTTATGAAGAACAGGCTTAGCTGGACAAGCCTGACGAAAGTCTATAAGAGAATTACAAGTTTGCTGGACAAAAAAATCGTGATGACATGAACTCCTCAGACTTCCTTTTTAGAAAATCAGGCGTATACTATAACAATATAGTACATGTCAAATGGATTAAGAACTAGCTAACTGACAGTTTGACACTTGGGCATAATTCTCTGAAAGGGATATTTTTAACCATCTCTTCATGAATCAAAAGCAGACACAGAAGAACACGACTGCTGCAGTGCCCAAAGGGGTTTAGATTTTCTCTCATAACATTTAATATTTAAGCTATACTTATAAGCTATATTATTTTAAAGCTAGAGCTGCTTTTCTTGATGCATTACAGAGCTTCCAGGGCACGACGACATTCTGAAGAACCTCTGGAATCAGAAATATCATGTGCAAGACAAGAGTAACATCATTACTATGTCAGAGCTGCTGGTGAGAACGGTACTGGAGCACTGTATTAAGTTCCAGTGACCATAACGTTTTTTAAAAGTTCTGCAAAAATAGGGGAGGTGTGGGAAAGAGCTGTTAAAACCATTAGAGGAAAATACACTACTGTGACAGCCTGAAAGAGCTTGACTTAATTCATCTGAAAAAAACAAACAAACAAACAAAAAACCAACAAAAAAACACCCCCCCAAAAAAAAAAAAAAAAAAAAAAACCCACACCCCCCCCCCCCCCCCAAAAAAAACCCCACAACAAACCCAAACCAAAAACACAAGCAAAAAATGGGTGAGGTCATTTGATTAAACTAAAAGATTCCTAGAAGAAGGCATAAGAAGCTGAATTCTAGGTATACATAAAAAAATAAATAAAGCAGCTTGTAAGAAATGAAGGCCACTGCAAACAAGATCTCTGGAAACCAGTAGATTTTTCCATTGTTCTGAATTCAAATTCATTATGTGATGCCTTTCTGGAAGAAATACGTCAGCTTAACTCCAGAGTCTACTGGGTGAAAAATAAGAATATCTTGGACAAACAAATTATTCTTTTAGTTCTAAACACTGAAATTATAAAACAAACTGGACTGTAAAGTATATTTTCTGTATACGAAAGTGAAACTTCTGTGCATCCAATGACAAAATGCAATACAAGCAACACTTTAGAGCAGAAAACCAAGTCTTTCCAAAATCTAATGCTGAGGATTTTCTATTTGCTATATAGATTTTGTAGAAGAACTCGAACACAGAGGGAGGAATATTGATGTCAGTCTTTGGAAATCAGGGTGTTGAGGCTGTTTGGCAGTTCTCCTTGCTGAATCACTGTGTTTACTTACCAGGAAAGAGGTTTTTCCACTGATTTCAGAGTAACTGTTGTGTTGTCATATGTCTAATTCACCATGCTTAGAAAGCTCTTTGAAAACTTCTGAAACCTAGCACATCACTTCTTTTTCTCTAAACTCCTTCTGGAGTTTCGGTTATGGGATGAGGCAGACAGGACTGGGTGACATGCCTGTTCCTGAACGTGCAGATACATCATCTGCTCAACTGCATGTGTTGCTTCCTCTTTTTGATCAGTCATGACTTGGATTTTTTGGTAAGCTGGATATCTATTTTCTCAGAACTGGATCAGTTCATTTCATGTAGACCTTCCTGGCCTCATAACTTCATAAGCACAGCCTTGATTTAAACCAAACTTCTTACTTTGCTACTTAATTCATTCAGTAATTACACATTCTTTGACATTATAAGATCAAATAAAATTGTCAAGATAATAATAGTAATAATTAATAATAATAATAATAATAATCTGTGCAAAAAATCAGAGGGACTTTAGTGTTTGAATCTTGTATGTTTATCCAAAATGGGAACCTATCATTGCAATAGTTTCCATATTCGCACATAGAGAAAATGCCATACAGTGACTTTGCTATAATCTTAGCATGACATTAGCATTAACATTTTATATAAATTCCTTAATTAAACAAAGAGCTGAAAGAAATATAAAATTACTGAGCCCTGTTTTTAAAACTGAAAATTGAAATTTGCAATAAAATTTATCACCATCACTTCTCACAGTGGTAGCATGCCACCTGAGAAATACCAGGCTGCCCCACTCCATTGTCTTACCAGCAATTACTTAAAAATGACCTGTAGAAATTCTCTGTTTGGTACCCGAATAGTTAATCAAACTGTAGCTGATCTGGGGGAGTTCTTCCCTGCAGGTCCGCAGAGACGGTTGTAATTAATTTGATCTTCTCCAGTCATTAACTCAGATTCATAGCGAGTTCTCCACACACTGCTCTATTAATTCACTGGAGATCAGTTCTCAGGATTCATTTAGTTAAGCAGCACTGCTGGATTACATTTTAAAGCCCTTTAAACTGGTTGTAATTGATGTCTGTTTATAGAAGCTTACTTTAATGGAGTCAACGTGAGATGAAAATCTACCATACTAGTCTAAGATAGAGCCTCGCTGTTTAAAGCATGTCTCCAGAGGCATCCAGTTAAATAAGAGACACTGCAAAATAAAATAAATTCCTCATTAATCACCAACCTACTCTTGGCATTTTTAAAATAGTTTTTGGTCCTCCTGACTGCTGGTACCTTGGAAACTAATCTAAAGCAGATCTTCACAGTGCAATAACATACACATTTGTTAGGTATTAAGACTTGATCCTGAACCCAGCCAACTAAGCTTCTGTTGGCTTCCATGTAAAGTGGACAAGGGTGAATGTACAGAGCAACATTGTCTTTCATAAAAACCTCAATGTAGCCAGCACAATGGTTGTACTTCTCATTGTCAGATAGCAACATACTTGCAAGAAGCTCTTCCCAAAATACTGGAGCAACAAGACACAAACATTATCTCTCTGAAAACTGCATTCTGCTGTTGCTGTTCAGCAATTAAAGCATGGGTCGGATAATGGTCTTACTGCTGCTTAAAAAGCTTTAATTTCTGTCTGTTGTGCACCAGCAGATAGTTACAGTAATGGCATTTAAAAGAGAAAGTCTGAATCTGGAGTCTGGTCAAAAATACGCAGCTTGGAGACACCTTTAAAGCAATATAAGAGGTGTAGAGCTATTTATTATATTTCGGACAGAAGACTGGAAGTGCAGCTGATCCTCTGCGGGCCATTAGCTTTATGCATTCTGCTTCCACACTTGAACTATCTCATACCTGGCCATCTCAAAGCAGAGATACAGGAGCTCGGGTCTATCTGTATCTATGTGGCTAGACATAACCTGTGTAACATGAGACAAAACACCTTAGGTAATGTTTTCTGAAGTAGCTCATTGACCACAGAGTCCCTGTTTATGGGAAACTAATCTGGGACCACACACACTTGATTTTCTTCCTAAGCACTCAAAATTTTAGCTGAAATGAAGAACAGTTTCAGTGCTCCTTTTCTCTGAAAATGAAACCCAGGCTCTCTTAGTTTGCCATCCAAAACCTGCAAGCATCACAAACTAATATTCATCCAGAAAATAGAACAGGACTTCGTGTTGGTCTCCATGACCACAGAAGAAAGATAAACCTATTATTAAGTTATCTACTATTACATCTACTGCTATCTACTGTTAATTTGTAACTTCTTTACAGGGGTGTTGTGAGGCTAAGTTAATAGGTTTAAAAACTTGCAAGATCTTGGGTGGAAGATGTTATTTAAATGCAAAATCAAACCGTTGCATGACATGGAGAAGAGATTCCTATCTTGCAGCACCCTTTTCTAGAATAATGTGTTTCAGACATCCCTGCTTTGTGCACACAAAATGCAAAGGAAAATGAGAGTTTTAGTAGGTTAGTTTAGTAATGACAGCAAATATTCACAGGGCCAGATTATCTTTTGTTTTACAGGCAGTGGGTTTGTGTTGTTCTGCAGGTAAACCAGTAGAGAAAATCACCCTCAATATGATAATTTTTTCCAGGCTATTTTATCCGCTAAGTTTTGTCTGTACAGGGGAAAGATCATGTATACCTTTTATACACGAATGGTAAAGGGATGGAAAATACTGGATACACTTTCTTTCTCAAGCCCTAATTGCAGCAACGTATTTACTCAGCATTCTTTAGGTCCACTCAATCACTCCTATGGCTTGAGTGCATAGGGACAGTATGTGCTTTCACAACAAGATGAAACGAATTGCAACAATCTTCTTTAATGTGATCTAATACCAGATGAGCTGAACAATACCAGAGGAACCCAACGGTAAACTGGACTGTTTTCTGCCAAATAAAAGTGAGGTGGAAATGGAGGTCGGTGATTTTCTTGGTGATAGTGCTCTTGTCAGAAGTGAAAAGGAACTGGGGTGCTGCTCACAGCAAATGCAGTGGGTAATTTTGTTAAGTATATGTTATTCACTGCAGCTTATAATATACAAAAAAACCCTCCAACAACGTTGTTTGATTCTCCAAGATGGGAAAGAATCTACAAATAAAGCACAAGCAAGAAGTTGGAAAGTTGCAAAATACAAGAAGGATGTGGCTTTCCGTATTTACCTTTTTTATTTTCGTGGGATATGCCACTGTATCATCTCTGCATCACAGAGCTGTTAGTCAGTTAATTCTGTTAACTGATGCACAGGAGGGGTCTGTGACTGGCTCAATGTTGCACGGCATGTCTGTGACATGCTGGGAAAGAGAAAGAAAACACCTAACCATCCTACCAGTGACTTGATCACAATCCATCTTTTTCATCCACCAACATGAAATGAAAGTTCCTCAAAAAGTCAAACAGGTGCCTAAACAGCTGCTTAACGATAATTTCCTCTGTTTTTATTGAATTTGTTGTAATAATTCACTATGCTCTACTGGCAACCCTGGGGATCATACAGCTTGCGTTCCCTCCGTATTTACTGCACGGGGGCCTTATTGCCACTGGCAGGCTTCTCTTCCATTGACGTGGAACTGCTCTAAGGATAGGTTGCCCTGTACTCAATTCCCCTGTACTCTGAACAATCTGAACATGGTTCCCTCACCCCAGGGACAGGGTGCGAGCTGCTGGAAAACCCAAGCCTCTGTGAGGAAAGAGCTTTCAAGGTCAGCAGACAGCACACGAACCTTGGCCCATCTTGCAGTGGGGCTGCTGGGGAAGCACTGACATCTCTGCTTTATGAACTACTCCAGGAGCTCCGCATTCACCTGGCCATTGATCCGCTCCCAGGGTCATGAACACCAGCTGCCACGCCTGCACCAGAGAACAGTCTGAGGCTGAAGGCTTTCAAAATCTTGCAGGCCCTCAGTAATCAATACATTGCTCCATTCCTTTACCGCAGACATGCTTCCCTCAAAGGACTGTTAATGGAAGCATTCCAGATACAACATGTTAAGGATCAAAAGTCCAATTCTTTGCACAGAAGAGTCGCACCTTTAACGCCACGCAAGGGCATCCAGTTTGTGTCTATACCGGACGTTTGCACCTAAATTTCTGACAGCCCTGAATGTCTGGTGAAACACATGGCTACGTGAAATCCCTGCTTTTCATCATCAAGAGAGTCAACCAGCAAAGTTCAGCTCCAGATAAACTGCTAAATTCAGTGAATTCATCTGCATGTCTTTCAGGGCCTTTGAGACTGTATCCCACTCTTACTCTACTGCTGTGTCTATACCTGTGCCTCTGTCACACTGGGAAAGACCAGTACATTTTCTATTAGGAATCAGTGACTTTCACTCACATGCAAAAAATGTCACCTTATTTCACATGAGCATCAGCTCTGTGAGTGAGTTTGAGTCTAAACTAACATTCTGTGTTAGATATAACATGCTGTTTCCATGGGTCAGTGGGGACAGATTTCTGCATATAAATACCTGCCTTTTTCTTCCTGTACAAGGACACGTGAAGACCAAGTGCCTCACTCAGCCGGAGCACCGGTTCTGGCAAAGGTACTGCTGCTGCCTCTGACACTTGCTCTGAGGCCTCACACCCAGAGCAATGAATGGGAAGAAAAACGTATTTTTGCCTGTTTTGTCTTGATGGAAGAGGAGCCTTTCCCAAAGCTGCTTCCTGAAGAGCCAAATCAGTGAGGCAAAACTGGAAACTGAAGATATATTTCTCTAGAGAATTAAAATGCTGATGGTTACATGGAGGGTGGGAGAGGAGTGAAATCAGGTTTGTGATACGATGCAAACTCCATTTATAACTACAGAGATGCCATCATATTACTGAAGTAAGCGCAAAATATCTTTGCTTTTTATTTCAGAGGAGAACAAGAGGAGTTACAGACTGCAGGAGAGTTTCCCTTTTCAGAAGATGTAATGCAGTGTTATACTGAAGTGAATATATCTTTGAGTTTCAAATGTGCAGTGCCATTTACTGCCCACAAGCCATAGAGCTCTGTGCGTAATAACAAATAGTTCTGTCTTCATCAATCCATATCGTTCTCAACAATCCTGCCCAAAGCTGTTTCTGGGTGATCATCAGAGTTTGATAAAGTGATTACTAGATAACGCTATCAAATAACTATCATGATTAAACAAACTACACGAGTCTTGAAACACCGGAGCAATTTACATGAGGAATGAGTTTCTCCTTCAAACAGCATAATAAAAATATATTCAGCAAAATGGGTTTTGAACAGCGTGTTGGAATTAGGTCAAGAAGAATTAACTTTGCATTTTCTGAATAGCTACAAATACTACAAACTACTTTCCTATGAAAAAATGCAACTACTTTAAGTAGCAGAATTGTTTTCCAGTCCCCTTTCTTTGCTATGTTGCTTCACTGCATGTGAAATCTGTAGCAAGGTTGTTACACCTGTCACTTTGGCTTTCTGCACACCTGGGCTATTTTATGATATTACAGATTTCCTCTTCTCTACCTAAGGTACAGACACACAAATCAGCCAGAAAACAATTTACAGCTCTTTGTGATTTTTACATCCAAAATGTCAAAAGCTGTTAAACATAATTTGAGCTCAGAGCCCCCATGTAATCCTGAGGTTGAGATGAAAGAATTAACAATCAGTCAGAGTGCTACTGATTCAGATTATATGGGAAATCAGACTGACCTGCGATATGAAACATTTCCAGGAGCTGAAATGACCACCAAATAAATTGATGGTGGTGTTTATTATGTACAATTCACAAAGAGAAGGCAAAAGCTCTACTATAGTACAAACATGATTATCCTGAAGAGAGGAAGGACTTGGTATAAATACAAACAGCAGAGATTCTAGATCATTGGGGAAATCATAAATATAAATACTTGATGGCTATCCCCCCTTCAACTGTCCTCTTGATGCCATTCATATACGGGCTGTTTAAGATCTTTTGGTACAACTTCCTCTACAAAACAGACTAAGGATCAGTAATCTAGCAGGAGAGAAACTTGCTCTTGCCTTCTCCTCTCCACTGAATTTAGTAATTTGCTGCTCTCTAACACTTGTTTCAAGTTTAAGCAACTCCTTTTTCACTTTCAAGACCTGTATAACTGTCCTCCAGACTGCAATTCACATCTTAATTCTTATCACATATGTATGTCACCCTGTGGCACTCTATGTCCCTTTCATGCCCTCCTCTGACTTCTGCTCCCTAACTTCGCATATCATGTCCCCAACATGTCAACTGCTGTTCAAGGTCCAGTTACCTCCTCTTCATCCCAGCCCATTCCCTGGACCCATGCCCTTGGACTCAAGCATCAACCTATTCCTGAAACAATAATGCACTATTTCTGAACAACCAACCAGTACCGTACACCCAAGCTATTACTCCTCTCTGCCTTCCACGCAGTAAGTCCTGCAGGGCATGGACTCCCTTTATATTTATGTCTTGTACAGCCCCAAGCACACTGTGAGCATTTAATGCATAAAATAAATAACAAGAGACATACGGCTCTGCTGGAGACAAGAGGGAGCACTGAAGAAGCCAGATTCAGCTAATCAAACTTGTATTGTGTGAGGTGGGGCTTCAACTTACAAAACAGTTAGAAAAGACAACTGGGGCAGGCAGGAGGAGACAGACAACTCTTAATATTGACCCAGCAAAGGTTCTGGCATGTCTTTCATTTAAAGACCTTAAAAAACCCTTGTGAGCACAAAGGCACTACCCATACATACATGACAGGGGTTTTGGTACTTGTCTAAGCAGTGCAACTTCCACTTGCACAAGATAACCTTTTTGGGTGTCAGAGAACTGTTTTGAAGACTTCAAGGACAGAGAAATTTACTACAGCCCTGATTATTCAATGGTTAATTACCATGGCTTTTACTTCAGCTTCCTGTCATCCAATGCCATAGCTCTGTCTGTTAGACTGATTTACTGTTAGCCTTTTACTGTAAGCACAAACGCTTCCCTCATTTAGGCACTTGTAGCCTGTGATAAATTCTCTCTTTTTACAGCTAGAGACATCTGACTTTTTAAGTTTCCAGATGTAAAGCAAACTTTCCAGCCCTCCAGCCATTTTTCAACCTCTTTCCTGTACCTTTACCAATGCAACCACTTCTGATGGATGTCTATCAGAAGCGTGCAACTGTTTTTGTGATGATCCTAGTAGTGCTATAAACAGCGATACAAGCTCCCCTCTCTTATCTGCACATAGAAATAGCTCCACTCACCAGTTTTAAGGCAGTTAAAATAGTTTCAATTAGTTTAGTAGTTCCCAATATGCTTTTACTGCTTTTACTTCCCATTCCACCATTCAGTTTGACATATGCACAGCCCTCATCTTGGGCAGTATTAATCATTTAAACAATAATGTTGCATGGTGCAAAATTAAATATCTCAATGCATACATGAGACTGTGGTTTTGTTCTTTCTTCTTCTGTGTGTACTCTTTGTTTGTTTTACTGTTAGAGCATTAATATGCATTAGCTGTTGCATCTTTGTGCAGACATGGGAAGCCAGACTTTACCATGCTGATGGCAAGTCAACTCACTACTTCACAACCACGTATGACCTGGCTTTGGGAGGTGACAGACAGTGCAGAGCCTGGCGTCCACCAGGACATTAGAGAGCATCAGCCACTGCATCTTTGTGGTCTCACTGAAGAAAATGCACCTTTTCCAGCAGAGCACCAAAACCACACCTATCCTGTAGACAATTTTTTTTTCTGTTGACTAAAGTTCATCAAAATACCAGAGATGTATCTTCCACAAAAACCAGCACCAATTAGGAAAAATTTCATTCACATGCTTTAGTTGTTTACATATTAGCTTTCTATTATTTTATCCATTATTCCATCTTGATGGATAAATTGGATAGTACAGTAAATAGCCCCAGGCTCTGAAGTTGTTCCAAACACATAGATTATGTCTTAAAATCCAAACAAATAAAAAAAAAAAAGTCCCAAACAAAACCACCCTCCAACCCAATACTTCTGTTTCTTCAGGTGTGCATGTTATTTTCCACTAAGTTACCACGAACGCAAATAAGAGGTATGGGGGTTATTAATCAAGAAGTCCTTCCTCGGATCCATTTTGACACCTTTCCTATTTGAGTGGTGTGGCTCAGCATTTTTTTATTATTATTATTTATACATCACCACAGGTGAATCCGATGCTTTACAGAGAACTAGAATGACAAGACCTGCCCTGTGGTGCTTACAGTCTAAATTAGATGTACACAGTGAAAGATGACAACAAACAGCAAAAAGAGGTGTGGATTAGGTATGTTAGATGGGGAAAGAACAATATATGCCACCTCACATTTCTCATAGATGTTAGTGTGTCTGTTTTCTTCAATTCTTTGATTTACATTTCAGATGATTATATAAAAGAAATGCACTTCAAGACCAGGAATTAGAGGAGATGAAAAGGACACAGAAAAAATATGACTTATTAAGGCCCAGAACAATAAAAGAAGTCTTCTTGCCCATCTTGTGTTCTGTGCTGAGTCCTACCAATTGAATTGAGATGGAAAGAGAATTAAGGGAGTGAAACCACAGCATCTTGTCTACAGAAAGGTTTTATCACTCACTGACAACACTACAGCACATGGAGGCCTTTTTAGTTTCTGTTCTTTTACAGACAGATGGAAACATTTCAGAAACCATTTACAAATTGGGAGGAATATCAGCATTTCAGACCCAGAAACAAACTGGTTTTTTTCCTATGAAGTTAACATTAGAAGAAAAGAAAAGAAACCCCACATGAAAATGATGGTGTCCTCAAAATATTTCACTTGAATAGTTTGCCATTTCTTTGCCAGGGCAAGGAATCTCTCTAAGCATTTTCACAATGTTCTTGAGTTGGATCCCTCGATGCTGTAGTAAATCATAACAATAGGGAGGAAAACCACAAAGCTGTAACTTAGAAATCCATCTGAGACATAATGTGCAAAGGCATATGAAAAGGAGTCAGGATCTTTTTTTCTCAAAAGTAGAAGATTTACCGTATGGTGTCAGACCTATTAAACATGGTATACAGTCTCCAACTACAGCCATTGTCAGACGTTTACAATGTTTAAGGGCACTGTTAGAGTGATCCTTCCCTTGGCATATCATCCCAGGATCCAAAAATCAGCAGTCAGAGGACTTCCTTAGCCTGAGGTCACATCTAAACCATTTAATTTACTTACCATGAAAAACCACCAAGCCAATCCTTCATTAATTTATCTAGACCCANCACTGAAGAAAATGCACCTTTTCCAGCAGAGCACCAAAACCACACCTATCCTGTAGACAATTTTTTTTCTGTTGACTGAAGTTCATCAAAATACCAGAGATGTATCTTCCACAAAAACCAGCACCAATTAGGAAAAATTTCATTCACATGCTTTAGTTGTTTACATATTAGCTTTCTATTATTTTATCCATTATTCCATCTTGATGGATAAATTGGATAGTACAGTAAATAGCCCCAGGCTCTGAAGTTGTTCCAAACACATAGATTATGTCTTAAAATCCAAACAAATAAAAAAAAAAAAGTCCCAAACAAAACCACCCTCCAACCCAATACTTCTGTTTCTTCAGGTGTGCATGTTATTTTCCACTAAGTTACCACGAACGCAAATAAGAGGTATGGGGGTTATTAATCAAGAAGTCCTTCCTCGGATCCATTTTGACACCTTTCCTATTTGAGTGGTGTGGCTCAGCATTTTTTTATTATTATTATTTATACATCACCACAGGTGAATCTGATGCTTTACAGAGAACTAGAATGACAAGACCTGCCCTGTGGTGCTTACAGTCTAAATTAGATGTACACAGTGAAAGATGACAACAAACAGCAAAAAGAGGTGTGGATTAGGTATGTTAGATGGGGAAAGAACAATATATGCCACCTCACATTTCTCATAGATGTTAGTGTGTCTGTTTTCTTCAATTCTTTGATTTACATTTCAGATGATTATATAAAAGAAATGCACTTCAAGACCAGGAATTAGAGGAGATGAAAAGGACACAGAAAAAATATGACTTATTAAGGCCCAGAACAATAAAAGAAGTCTTCTTGCCCATCTTGTGTTCTGTGCTGAGTCCTACCAATTGAATTGAGATGGAAAGAGAATTAAGGGAGTGAAACCACAGCATCTTGTCTACAGAAAGGTTTTATCACTCACTGACAACACTACAGCACATGGAGGCCTTTTTAGTTTCTGTTCTTTTACAGACAGATGGAAACATTTCAGAAACCATTTACAAATTGGGAGGAATATCAGCATTTCAGACCCAGAAACAAACTGGTTTTTTTCCTATGAAGTTAACATTAGAAGAAAAGAAAAGAAACCCCACATGAAAATGATGGTGTCCTCAAAATATTTCACTTGAATAGTTTGCCATTTCTTTGCCAGGGCAAGGAATCTCTCTAAGCATTTTCACAATGTTCTTGAGTTGGATCCCTCGATGCTGTAGTAAATCATAACAATAGGGAGGAAAACCACAAAGCTGTAACTTAGAAATCCATCTGAGACATAATGTGCAAAGGCANTTTTTTTGCTTCCACAGCTCCCTGTGGCTACAAGTTCCACAATTAAATTACACATCATGAGAAAAAAAGCATGTCCTTTTTCTTGTTTTGAAGCTATTCTCTGACAATTTCAAGGAGCAGCCCATGTTGAATAACTCTTTCCTATTTAGTTGCTCCATACAATTAATGACTGACAACTTCCATACCATAGTCTCTCTTTCTTAAATGAAGATGACTGATCTATTTAGTTTGCCCTTGTCTAAAGCCAGGCATTAACTTCTGAAAATCTTGGCCACTCTTTTCTGCATCTTCCTAGTTCTATTGCATCCTGTGTCTGGGTGCAGTAACCAAAACTGGGTAAGATACCCAGCATGTGGGCAAACTATGCATCTGAAAAGTAGCATCATGATGTTTTTTGCTTTTGCTCCCTCCATTTCTTTCTAGTAATGGCTAAAATTTTAATGGTCCTTTCTAATAAACTGATTCTGATGTCCCACCTCACCACAAAACTCATCATGACCCTCACAAATCTTTTCTACTTATTTAATTTCCACATAGTCTGGGATGTGGTGAGATGGAGGGCTAGTTCAGCCACCAAGGTAATTTTGGGTGTCTTTGCTATCACATTTAGAAGCATCTCCACAAATGTTATTATCAGTCAAACAGGGCTCTTACTCAAGGCTGAAACTTATAAATCCCTTTTCTGAGATTTCTTTTTGCTCCTCACATGACAGTGGCTTCATGACAGAGAACTGAAGCTGCAAAGAAGGCAAACAATAAACCGAGGACGGAGTTTGCAGCTGGTTTGCTCTTGTTTACTTTTCTCTGTTAGTCCTACAGCAGCATAATATGATTTCCTTTTTGGTTTGTTGTATTTTTTTTTTTACCAAAAAAGGTGAGTCACACGATGATGCCAGATCCAGATTCAGAACCAAACACAAACTGTTCTTCAGTTCTAAATGCTATCTTAATCTGATGAACTGAATCTTTTTTGTCACACACATAAGATGGGGAATCCAGAGCTGTATTCAAGCAATCTATTAAAAGTAAGCTTCGGAGAAATTTATTAAGTTCTTGCATGTTTACTAAGTTTATGTAGGTTCTTTATCCTGAAAATATTTCACTGATAGCAATGAGAATGTGTAAGAAGTAAGGAATTTTGCAAGACAGGTAGCTGTGGGAGAAACAAACTTTGAATCTTTAAATTGAAAAGTGTATCCATTTTACAATTAGATCACTCTCAGAATTTTCTCAATTTTAAAACTTGCATTGAAAAGAATCAAACACCTACTTTCTTGAGAACAAAGTTGTTTAGCAAGCCCACACACATTCAATTATTGTAATCTTCAGTCATAAGTCAATACTTGCAGCACTTTGATGATTTTTGATTCTCTTCCTTGAACTCCCTTCAATTTATCAATGCCTTTTTAAATACAGATTCTGGAAGACGTAGTGGAGCTATTTTTTATAAAGAAATGAGCAGTCATTAGCAATCTGCTCAAGTGAGAATAAATGTTAAAGGTGAAATACACATTTTTGAATAAAGAGTAACTATTATTTCATGTTGTTGAAAATCATCTTTACACCTTTTCTGAAAACCAAATCAATTTTTTCATTAGAACTGCATTCACTGGACTTTTTGAGGCCTCCACATGGACGTGAGATTGGGCTTTTGTTCACGTGCTGGGTGTGTATTTTTATCTCAGAGAGCTGGTTAGTGTTAATGTGAAACGGATGGAGTCTTCACAGCGCTCAGTGTCAATGAGAAGTGAGAGGGAACAGGCAAAAATACTCTTGATCAGCAGATGTATAAGCTTGGTCAGACCTGAATCACACTACAATTCTGTCAAATAGTCAAACAAATCCTCACTGCAAGAGGCTTTAGGGATCTGTACCATTTTTCTGCATTTACAGGCTCGCTAGTGATCAAATCAAGTTTGGGAAATTAAAAAAGTGGAAGCAGTCAAGAAAATTAGTATGTCCTACTTGTGCATCCTGGTCTATACACATTAAGGCTGTTCTCTACCACTCATTCCCTGCTTAAGGTTATCTCATTTCTGCAATCTGTAAAACTATGAAGTTGTTCCTCTCAAAGACATGTTGGACAAAGTTAGCTCACACCCACTGCTGTGAAGCAGCAGGTGGGCGAGATAAGCAGGAGAGAAAAATCAGTATCAGCAAACAAACACAAAGAAACAACGCTGCATCATCTCCCAGAGTGACACTGATGGAAATCAAGCCTTAGTTAAGATCTGCAAAGGCAGCCCAGACATGGGCTCAGTGTACATGGTAGTACAGGACTAAATGCAACCACCTCCTCCTTGGAAAATCAGACCACGGTGGTGAAATTATCCCAACCACATTATTGCTTATGGGATTACTATTCCATAGGACTTCCAGGCACTAAGAGTGATATATCTGTAAATACATACATATTTTACTTGCACACTCCCCCCCTGCTGCTTACTTAGAATAGAAAAATAAGGAAGCACCAGTGGTTCCAGATTAGAGCACAGAATTTGGACCTGAAGCTATACTCTGAACTTAGTTACTAGTACATTTGTGACCACAGACATTTGAGATGTACTTGTCACTTGAGGCAAATCTCAGGCTGGTCACCTAGAAACTGAGGCATTTGGAGCTTGTGGCTTTCACTCCACTGTCCTTATTTTCCAGATCCAAAGAGCTCTGAGAATTTTGTGAGGAAAACCTTTTGCACCAAAAGAATGGCTATCTTTGTACTCAGTAAAAATATTTCTAAAATATATATTGACAGTTGAGGCCAACTTCACCCATCCAAATCTGTGCACCTCAATTCATCTTAGACACCATTGGTAGCCAGTGGAAAATCACAGGCACTTCTTGGGAGTGACGCACACCTCAGTCAGCTTACTCAGCCTCTGCAGGTGCCTCTCTGTGTGCATTAACTCCAGGTGGCACTTAGGGGGATCACATTCCCAAAAGACACACCTCACGTAAAGTTAGGTGGGAAGAACTGTAAACTGACCTGGAAATTTCAGCTCTCTTTCAACAGACGATGCAAGGCTGCTAGGCTTTTCAAACCAGGAACTGGCTGCAGCAGCACCACCTTTGGGATGATGAGCCCTTCTGGAGGAGCCATCTCCAGGCATCCCGAGGCTGGGTTTAACTAGAGGCTAAATGTGGTACTCACTTCTCATACCAGTTCTGGCACTCCCCTGTCCTTCTCAGCACTCCGAGAGAAGGAGAACACCTCGAGAATTCACTCCCGCACCTCAGTCTGGTATTCTCTCTAACGTGAGGTGGGAAGATGAATTTTAAACCAGGGAAAGGATCTCTGTCTAAGCATATATCTACTTGCCCAGATAAAAGCTGTTCAGGCTTCCTGGAAAAGACTTATTTCTTTGAAGGTGGACTATGCTGATCTTATATCGGACATGTCTATATTACTTCTTGCAAAACTGCATATCCTTTCTGAGGGGCATAAATTTCTTTTTTATGACTACAACGATGCAAAGCAATTTTAAATGCCCAGAGGAGAGAACTAGAAAAGACGAATGAAAAGGAATTGAATGATTCATTAGACTCTGAAGAAGATTTGATGAGGAATTCTATAATTCTGGACTTTTAATTTAATTGTGTGTCTCTTTATTACTTTTCCCCCTTCTTTATCTCATAAAAATATATTTTTTAATAGCTCCTTATCTTGCAGCACCTAGTAAGAAATATAAAACTGTTTATTCTGTTTGGACGGCACATTTGGGTTTTGAGGTTGGTGATTTATCAGTCTTCTCAGGTACTAACTATACCTGTATACCTGGAATGTCCTGATTCTTGTTTCAGTAAAGTTATGCCTTTGACATGAATTCTTACTATTTTTGAACTTTATAGCCTTTTCTATAGGTAGGAGATGAGTGCTATGACCTCTCTGCTTATTTGCTCAGGTATTGGCTAAAATCTCTCCTCACTCACACCGCTCCAAGGCACAGGAGTGCTGCTGAAATCAATGGAGCTGTTTTAGATTTACACTGACTTGTGAGCACAATCTCACCAATCTCCATATCTAAGTGTTCCTGGGGATATTGTTACGGCTTGGATCAAACTTTGAACTTCATCATATAATAATTAATATGTATTTTATATAGATATATAAGTATTGACACTGCTCAATACTTGATGAACTATGTATATTTATTTTATATATACTTATATATATAAATAAATAGCAAGATTTTTCTTGATACTATAACTCTGCATACCAGTCTCTTAGTTGTTACAAAGAAAACTCTACCAATTTATATGAGATGGGGTTCTAGCCTCCTAAGCACAAGTCTGATTTAATTCTTCTTCTTTTCAATAGGCTTTGATTCAGTCTTACAGTACTCCTCTAACCTACCTCTTCTGAAACCTGTCCCCTTTGCTCTTGCTTCAAATATTTGTTTGATTTCTGTCTTTACGACTATTGTACGGTAAAGATCACATGCAAACCAGCTACTCAAACAGAAGTAGCCAAATGCTAAAAGAGATTTTCTTAACATTGGACAAGGCAACAGAAAATAAATTAGATATCTTAATTTCAAGTTTATAAACTGTGAACAGTTGAGCAGAAGTATGAATTATTCACCTGTGCAGACATTATATGCATAAATTATCCCAAAGCACTCTGCCAGATCTACTAGCACACCAGAGGGGCAAGATGGGAAAAATCTTTCTTTCCTGAGAGAAATGCAGAGTGAGAACAAGGTACATAGGTGCACCTCCCCTTTAATTACCTTATTTGAGGAGATTTTTGCAACTCCATGCTAAGTTTCTGCAACAGGTAACAGCCATCTATTCTCTTTTCCTCATTGCTACCTCACCCCTGTGAAATTTTCCTGCATTTTCCAAGTAACTTTTCATCTCATATAGAATATTTCCCTGAGCAACTTCATTATTAAAAATTTTCATTTTTTCCACAAGTTCTATCACCTACAGTTTCACAGATCCCATGCGTGATGGGGTTTACCCCTGGCTGGGAGCTAACCCCACACAACCGCTCACTCCTCCCCTCCCAGGGATGGGGGAGAGAATTAAAGGGGTAAAGGGAAAAGAGACTCATGGGTTGAGATAAGAACAATTTAATAACTACACTACAATAACACTGAAAATAATAAATATATATTGAAAATAATATATACAAATATATACAAATGCACTCATTTGCACACAGTGATACTGCTCACCACTCAATGACCACGGCTCAGCCTGTTCCCATCTAACAATCCCAGATCAGGGAGAGTCCTGAAACTGCACTCCCAGAATGGAGATAAGAGCCCGAATGTCTGAGATTGAGAGCTGATCGAGGAAGGGAGATGACCCTGGGAGAGCCGACCTGGGAAGAGTGCTGACCCGCTGCAAGAATGGAACCAGAACAAAAAGGGGTAGTCTTCTGGAGGGTCCTCACTTATATACTACGCAAGACACGTATGTTATGGAATAGATTATTGGCCATTTTGGGTCTCAAACCCCAACTCAAGATCAAATCCCAGGCTAGCATTTGGGCTGTGCTCCCTCCCAGCTTCTCCTGCACCTGCAGACCCTGGCACAGCAGAGAAGCTGAAATGACCTTGAATATCATGGCAGCAACTCTAAACATTAGTATGTTATCAGCCTTCCTTTCAGCACAAATCCAAAACACAGCCTCTTACCAGCTATTATGAAGAGAGTTAACTCTGTCTCAGCTGAACCCAGGACACCATGCCACTTGTCCTTCCTTCTCAGCAGAACAATTTTACACATTATTTTTTTTTCCCATTTTGCAAATAGTATGGCCAACAGTTGATTTCAAAGAATCATTTCCTTTGAGGGCTGCACTCCACTTCCACTGCACCAAAATGCAAAGTTTACGGAAACGAATAGTGCTTAGCAACACACTGCACAGCTAAAGTTTCTGTAAATTCATTAATAATTTCAAATCATCTAGGAGAAAAGAAGGAACAAATAGTTACAATACTTCAACAGTGAGTCTTTGTTTTTGAAACAGTCCAACAATAAGCTTGTTTCTTGTTGAATACTTTAATGTCAAACACTGAAATGTAATTCCTTCACCCCACGTCACTATTACTCCTTAACTGTACCTAGGTAATTCACAAAATCACCGACTTGGCAATTTCAACCCAAACCCTATAACTATGTTTTCTCAGCATGACTCAGTAGAACTGCCCCTCTCCTTAATATTACATACTCATGTAAGTGTTTGCATGACTAAGAGTGTGTGAGTGTCTCTATATGGAAAGACATGACTTTTTGGGTCCAGGTATAGGAACAGGTATAGCTATAGATATTGTTAGTCAAATATTTGTGTAAAAGGAACCTAGAATGTAGCTCTGAGACTTAACTCTTTTACTTAGAGATTAATGTCAAAAATTTAAAATTTCATATGCAGTTGTTTACTATTTTACAACAGGTTAACTACTGCTATTATATGCTTCCTAAAGACCAACAAATCTGAGAGAAAACTCTACTGGTATAAAGAATAGAACCAGATTCCTGAAAGTCACCTTTCACTCAGTCAACCAAGAGGTAATTCAATAATTAGACTACTTAAAGTTCACTTAAATCATTGAAAAGTTCTTCTCCAACAGCAATCACCATTATTCTGCAACACTGTGAAAAAACTCAGCTCTGTCTACACAGGGGCACAGAAAAGGAAATGCCAAAATATAGACAGGCAAAATATATGGTTATCTGAAAAGCTTCTTTGGAAGCAGCCATCTGGATCCTAGGATTTCAGCTGGATTCAGAGAGGATCCAAGTCCCATCTCATGTTTGCTAATGCACCCACATTTTTGTTGTTTTCACCTGAACTGTTCTTGCTGGTACAAGTGCCACAGCATGCAAAACCAGCCATCCTGGGGACAGCCATAACCCACCATCTGCACTCCCTCCAGGAGCAGCAGCTCAGTGCCACAAGCTGAACTTTGCTCTTGGAAACCCAGTGTCCATGAAAGGACCCAGATTTCTGCCATTCAGAACCGAAGCTGGCTAGAGCCAGCTAGATGCTAGAGCCATGACATTATGGAGGGTCACCTGATGGGCCAGGATAACTAAAATGCATTTAAAAGGATAGCTAACCCTTCTGAACGTGTCACCAGTTGCTTCTCAAATAATGGGACCTGTTGCCTACACGGGGTTTAAGCAGTAAACTCACCCCACACCTGCCGAGCTAGGCAGATAATCTGTCTTCAAATTTTCTCATTTATCATACTTAGCTTTTTACAGAGCTTTCCTACAGCAAACACATGTCCCCTCCTCTTTTCTGAATCTGTACATTTGTGTTTAAAAGTCAGCATTCAGGGCCATGGCTTCCACCATGGAAATACAAATATCTTTGCTTAGGGCCCTTTTAAGAACAGCCCATGAATTCAGACACCTCAAGATTTATTTCAAAGCCAAACATTAGTCACATTTGAGAATTATTTCTCTCTCTATTATCTTGGAATTCTCTCTTGAATCTGGCAGGTTGTGTTCTTTTTCAGTACAACTTTTAATGTTTTTCTCATCTAACCAGATTTTTACAGTGTGAACTATAGCATATGGGTACATTTGTACCTGAGGACACTTGTGAACCTGCCTCTCACTCCTAGGACTACTCAAAATCCCAAACACAGCTTTTGTCCTAGACCTGTATTTCTTGTATTCCCAGCCTCATTAACAGGGGTCTGTAGTGAAGCTCATGTACACAAGTGTCATTATGCCCATTGTCCTTCAGGAAAAAAAGCCCATTCCAGAGAAAACAATTCACTGTAGTAGCGTAATTCCTTTGGTTAAAAACCAAAACAGAACAAAAGCACAACCCATCCTCATCTTCTGAGTTATGTTCAATTTGAAACAAAAGTAATAGTCATTTCACAACCCTAGCTATTAGGGAAAGGCAGCACTTACACAACTGCTGTATTCAGATCAGCATGTTGTTGTAACCTCTAGAGAGGAGACAGGCAGAGTTGGGTGAGGAGGAAGAAAACAAATCTAAAATACTCCCTCTGACCAGGGAGGTCAAAGCTTTTTTTTCCCCTGGCAGGGTATTTTCAAATGAAAAAATACGACTCTCTTTAATGCACTGAACACCAATCTGCCTATACTACGGACTAACTCCTACTATTTAAACATTAAACATTTATCTGGATTCTGCATAAATAGAAACAGAAGCAGTGTTTCTAACATCTGTCGTTGCTGGAATAATCATGTTGCTGTGCAATGATTATGTTGGGATCCCTTTACAAAATGAAAACAGCATTCATTCACAATTATTCATTACAGTAGGGCCCGCTCTCCTCCTGTGATTGTTATTTAAGATGAAACAGCTCTCTCGTCACCGACTAAAACTGGCTTATCAGGGAGCTTTGTGCTTACAGATAAATTTTCCTCAGGGTCAATTCAACTTAAGAGGTTGCATGGCATTATATTATAAATTAATTACATCAACTGTCTGCAGTTTAATGCACTTTAACAAATAGTTAATGCACTGCTGCAGCTCTTAGTGAGAAATTACTCCTTGTACTGCTATTTCAGACTCACGCTGGTTGGATTACTCCTCTGTCTCCTTCCATTGACATGATCCCTTAACAGGATGAATGTATTTTGTACTAAACATTTAAACAATAAAAGAGGGGAGAGAGAGAAAGAGTGACTATGGGAATATTAATGAGCAGGGGAACTTCAGCAGGGCGGCAATGAGATGATAGCAACATTGCTATTAAGGAATGTTTTCACTCCTGCCTGTCTATCAGAAGGCCGAATCTTTAGATAAGGGTTTTTCAGCATGATACAAGATGTTATCAAACGCTGTTGTACAATATTTAGTCTCAAGGGCTGACTTAAAAGAAATGGCATCAATATAAAACAAAACAATACACCACCACCACCACAGAAAAGTGGAAGGCAAGTACAGCAAAGGGTTCAAGTTTGATGCACAGTTATTATCACAGCTTTGCTTTTCCATAGAGCTGATTTTTATCTGGACTGGATATCAGCGATAAGTGTACTTTATGTCTATATGTGTTCATGTGTGTGCACGTGTGCACTTCCTCTCTAAAAGGGGAACGTGAAAATGTAGAGGGGGAGAGAAAGAGTATAAAATTGAATGCAGGCTGCCAAGATGGAAATGATATTTGTTTTCTAGCACACCAGAGATGCACCATTCCAGCTTTTGTCCTTCAAAGCAGTGAGAGACCACGCTTTAATGCCTGCAGGTTGACCATGCATTGTTATTATACAGTCTTCATGTTCACATCATGTGTCATCTGACCAAAGGAGAGTCTACAAAGTGAAAGCCTCATGCAAAATTTATGCTTATATGGCTGTTTCAGTCAGTGGAAAAATCAATACTGCAGGCTTGATGCACAGAAATGACTGAGTGCTCTCTGACTGACACTAAAAGCACTGGGAGATTGAGGGGCTGCATTTGCCGTTCAAGGAATTGAGTGTATTAGAGCTCTTATAATAGTCTGCTCACCTTATATTAGCCTTTCCTTGGGATTATTTTTTGATAACAATTATGATTGTGGGGTTTAAGGCAATTACACTATTACAAAGAAAAAGCTGCTTTTTATGTCCTGTAAAGCTGTCATATATTTCACACCACAACTGCCTTCCAATTATTTTGCTACAATGCACTTTGGAAGCAAAATGTCCTAACTGATAAATATTAGTCCTTTATGTTTTATAAATAAAAATCAAAGCTGTAATGTAATCCTTCAAAAGAAGCTTCTTGGTTTCCCAGATGTTCTTTTTAAAAGAGTAAAATGTAGTGTGTGTTGTAAGTCTTAAAAAAGACATACACAGTATCTGTTTTTATATGGGAGGACAACACGAGCCAGAGATGTTGCACAGACTGTGCAGGCTGCTGTAGCTCAAAATACTAATAAAGCCTGTTAAACATGGACAGATGCAGTCCACAAAGATGGAGTTTAACAAAAAAAAAAAAAGGGAGAGAGAGAAATAAAAGACCAATTATACAAAACCTAACTTCTCAAAGGTTTTTTGGAAAACAGGTTTCAAGATGTAGTTTAAGGTTAGGGTGAACATCCTGCAAGAATTTTTAAAGACTCAATGAATACTTCTCTGTCAGACATAGAGGAGGGTGTCAGAAAATGGATGACAGAAATTAATGTTTGAAATAAGAAAAAAACTCTGGTAATCTACTTTAAGAAAATTACATATATTCCCTCCATCAAAAAATACCTCTGGTCCGAACAGGAATGCAATTGCACTGCATTTTTGTCACTGTAAATACACAGAAATATTTTATTAGATGGTATTACAGGCTTTTCATCAATGTCTTCTGCCTTTGTTATAACTCATAGGTAATGAGCAAAATTATTAATACAGAATATAAGAAAGGATTAAGAAACGCGTTGCTAGTTGGTTTAGAAATTCCTGAATTCCATAGCAACTGTCATGATATTATTACAAAAAATACTTCACTCCCATATTCAGCTTTTTGACATCTGTGCACATATTTAGCTGTGGCTTGCACTTTTAAAACATTCAGTAATGCTGAGTAATTAGAACAGGTCAAGTCGGTGGCTTTATTTCAAATTCAAACCATCAAGCATGACATGGGTAAAAAATATGTCCCTTTCTAGGCATAAACCAAATAAAAAATGATGAAAACTAAGCACACAAATTACCTTACAAAACACTGGTGTTCGTACGCTATACAAATATAATGAATCCTACCTAGCTGAATTCTCACAAATTAAAAATTACTACTTCTGGAGCTCCTGCAGCAGAGCCACTGCCACCTGCAAGTGGCCGAGTACAGTGTATTTCCCCCAGAAAGTTTCACACTCGGTACATGCATCCAAGTACCCTGATGACGCTACTTTAACAATTTCTGTCAATAGGGCCGGTGAATTTAGAACAAATTTGAAATCAAGTTTCTGTATTTTTGCGCACGTGTAGCGGGGGTGTATGAGCCTTTTGGACTCGGGACCACCAAGAAGCAGGTGCCATCCCCAGAAGCTGGACAGGCACAGCTACAGACCAGCTCTGAAGCCCCATTCAATGTGCTCAATTCAGGCGCCACTTCCAAGAGATGAGAGCCTGTGCTCATAATGGCGTCATTAAAAATGCTGGAGTGGCCAACCTTCCTCAACTCAAGGTTCCCCATTCTTTTTTCTTGTTATGCTCATCCTCTGCCTGAAACGAGTAGAAAGTTTGTCTGTGGAATGACTACACCCATTCAGACCCTCCTGGGGCACAGAAGGGACCACCACAAGGACTGGGCCGATCACGTAACTGCATGAATCCTACACGGGCAGTGGGAAAGAGATTCAGTGAATTCTTTTTGGTGACAGGCTGAATTTTCATGGGCTTGTTATGAGGAAAGAAGAGGGAAGGCACCTGCTGACTCAGAGGGTAGATAGCTGATTGATGCCTGATAGGAACCAGTCAAAGGGGAGTCACATTGTAGCTCTATGGGAGGTGTCTGTCAAGCCTTGACTACAGCGTCTCCAAACAAATGCTGAAACTGACTTTTTCCTGCTGATTGGAAAAAAAAACCCAACAACAGGGAACACAGACACTGGCAATACGCCTTAGAGTATGGGTGCTGTCACATAAATCCCTAGCATGCCTGGTTTTTCCACCATCATGGCGAGAGGTTATACACACATCTGGCAGGGCAAAGGAGTATGTGGGGCAATGCACATTTCTACCTATGGAAGTTGTAACCAACAGCACAGAGGTTCTCTTCTGGTAATATAAGTTTCTGTATTATAAATCTCTTCCCTCAATTCCTTTTGCTGTATGGTGATGTACCTCTTCAACAAAACATTCAAAAGAAAAAAACAAAAAGAAGAGGAAGGATCACAGTTTCCATAATAAAATATACTGATTCTTTTGATCTCTCTTCTCTCTTAGCCTAAATGATTAACAGTGTGAATAGGTAACCTTCATTAGAAATGAAACAGCACAACAGCAGTGAAAACAGCCAGCTTTCTAGTGCAGAATGGAGGCACATAAAGGACTGAGAAAGAAGATTGATTTCAAGGTCACAGATGACTGTTGCTGGAAGGAATCAACATCATCCTATTTACAAACTGGTGTATTCATCTTTGTTAGCTTTCATGCCTCATCAGGCATGCCAAATTAAAGAACAAAGTCCATGTAACAACATTCTAAGAAGCTGAAGGTGTCCTACCATCAGAAAAATACTGAGCTGAAGAGCAATAGCTCTGTTCTCAACCCCTTCCTACAGCAACTACTCTTCTGGCTGCAGAGGGCTCCTCAACAACTTACAAGATTTGGCTTAAGGAAGATGGCAAAACCAAACTGGCAAAAAAGTCCCCCTGGAGGAAGTCCAGACTTTTGGGTCCAAGGTAACTGAGGAGAGGACACATCTGGCTGTTTCTACACAGTAGTCATTTCTTCCTTTGTCCTGTATTGAAAAATCATTCTCTATGGCCGTGAAAGAAACAGCTATAATTTTCTCCACTCAAAACCAGAAGTTCTCTCTCTCCTCTAGTCTTTCTCTCCTCAAAACAAATGAACTAACAAAAATGCCACGCTAAAGCCATATCAGAAGCAATGTTTTAACAATCAAACACCAAAAAGTAACAGCAACTGAAATGAAAGTCACTTGCTGACACTAGTGTATTCAACACTGTACAAGATACACAGGTTTTGCTTCAAGGATCTTGGAGTTTAGCAAGAAAGTATCTTCCCACCCATAGACATGGAAGAACTGTATTGACATACCCACAAACCTATTCCATTGTCCCTGCATTTATAAAGCTTTACTAGCAAACTTTGGCCAGGTAGATGGTGCACTGAGTAGACAGCAGCTTGCTTTTCTTTCATTGTGTGACACCCTCATGCAATGTACCTGATCATAGCTGGAACTGGGAGCTGCCCAAGACAAGAATATTTTGTGTTCATGTGCATTTGCAATGTTTCTAGCATGTGAGGTCTTTGATCAGTGCATAATTTGTACTGGAAAACAAATAAACCTTAACTCTACCAGCTCTACTCAAACAGCTAAACATTACCTAATGTAAAAGGTACTATAAAAATACAAATAAAAAGATCAGAGCCTTTAAACTGTGGAAGGGCAAACCTATATAAGGGAGGAAGGACAGAAGTAAAACAGGAAATTGCAATTGTACTTCAGCCTGTTAAATGAAAATCACAACTTTTAGAAAATATTTGAAAGCATGCATATGCACACCGTGAAATTTAAAGGTATCTGAGGTTAATCTGTATCTCTGCCACCATGGATTATCATTGCTCATATGTCTCTGGAATGGATATGATTAAGTAGGTGCTCTGAGAACAAAGGCAGGATTAGCGCATCCATACACGTCACAGCTAATTCAGAAGATGCTTGATATGCTTTACAGAGGTATTTTTAAGTTACATCAACAGATTGACCAAAAGAAGGGTGGAAATATGAGCAAAATTACAGGGAATGAGCAGAACCTTAATGACATGGAACACAAAAAGTGACAATAGATTGGTAGCAGTGCAAGGTTTCCCAAGAGATCAGACAAGAAAATTTAGATCCTAGTGGCTAAGCTTGGAAAGGACATGAAGCTTTAACAGAGCTTATTAGAAAGAGAGAGGAAAAAGATAAAAATAAGAAAGAAGATGCAAAAAAATTTTTTGTTAATGGTAGAGAGCAAGTATTAGAACTATTTGGAAACATCAGAATCACAAGGTTTGGAGAAGGCTTGGATATGGAAGGGAAGTCAAAGACAGGTTAAATGACAGACTAGTGGGGGGGATTTTGTCAGAAGTGACACACAGTGGTGAAGGTTGAGGCATCACTGGAAATACAAAATGTCAGAGAGACAAGCCAAGACAGGTTTACGGAAATCAGGAGCAGATGGATACACTCACAAGTCACCACTATGAAGACTCGAGGTGAAGATATGTTGAGGGATGACAAATCAGCATAACTTTCAACTAAATCCAATAAAAAATGGTAATTTAATAATTAAGGAATATTTAATGTTGTCTGTGTAAGAACGATAGTGTCACTACCTCAATGCAGCATAACTTGCGTGTTGACTTTTTCCCCTTAACAATGTAGTATATCTATTCTTTAAAACATCAGGTTTGAAGGAAATTCAATGAGAAACAGTTGAACAGGCTATGTCACTACTAGTAGAAATATATTTTGTACAGTTACAAATAGGGGGATTACTAGTCAGAGACGTGAAAAAGGGCTCTAACTTTTTCAGTTACTTACCTTCTTTCTGTCCTATAATTCTGTTTTTATTGAGTGAATACAACCACCTTATTATTCTACATGAACTTAACCATTGTTTTACTTTGTCTTGTTCTTTGCTTAAGAACTTATTTGAAAAAAATATTTCCTTGCCAATAACCACTGACAAAGTGCTCAGCTGGAAAACACATTTGTTGTAGTCTTACCCTGGCTGGCAACAGAACACAACAACTGGAGCAGGGAGAGTCCCAAAACCACAATCCTGGAACAGAGATAAGAACCCAACTGTCTGAGAGACTGAGACAACCCTGAGAGAGGGGTGACCCAGAAGGGGACAACTCAGAGCAAGAGATCTGACCCAGAGCAAGAAAGACCACTTCCAGATAGAACCTCACCTATATACTGGGCATAATGAGCATGATATGGAATACACCACTGGCCAATTTGGGTCTCAATCCTAAACCTAAGGTCAGATCCTAGGCTGTTAACTGGGGCTGTGCTCCCTCACAGCTTCTCCTGCCCCTGCAGACACTGGCACAGCAGAGAAGCTGAAAAGTCCTTGGCTGTCCTGGTAGCAACTATAAACA
>VZTO01028007.1:0-10873 GCA_013400615.1 Syrrhaptes paradoxus | reverse complement strand
CCCAGCACCGCGAGGATGCCCCTTGCAGCCAGCGCATCCGCTCGGGTATCCTCTGTGAAGGTCACATCAGCGGGGTGACACCCGCTTTTTAACAGCCTTTTGGTTTCACAGCATGCTGTCGCCCTGTGCGAGCAAAGATCCCTGGGGAAGGGAAGTGTTACTCCCCAGGGGATGAATTTCTTGCTCCATATGCCCGTCTCCATGCAAGTGTTTGCAGGATTAGGTCTGCTGGTGGTGTGGGTGCACGTTGGGAATGCACTGGATGTACCAACCCCTGGTGCTGGAAGTAACCCGAATAGTCAAGCGGGTGTTTCTAGGGGCTTGGTCCGTGAGGGATGCTAAAGGAGCGATGCTGGTGGCAGAGATGACTGGGTAGAATCATGCTGTGATGTCTGTGGGGATTCAAAGAGCTCATCTGCCTGTCTCGTGGAGCATCCTGGCTCCTTTAGAAGAGCTAAACCCGATTCCCTGCAAGATGCCCATCAGTGTGGCACATCTAACATCACTTTAATTTGTCACCATAATATGCATAAAGTGCATTGATTTTATTTTTGCTGGGGAAGGGAAGCTAGCGAGGGCTGGAGCCTGGGAAAGGAGGGAACTGGGCAGGGATGCAGCAGGATTTGCTTTCAGGGAAGGCTCCTCGCCCGGAGTGTAACGATGGGCGATGTTCCCTGGTGCTGTGCAACGCGGCTGCGGCTCGGTTGCACAGTGATTGTGTCTGTAATGGGAGCAGGGTTGGCTCTCAAGCATGTGTTTGATTTACTCGGGTTCGTCAGGCTCTGGACCATAGAGAACACGGAGGTAATTGGCCTTCAGCCACCTTGGCTGGGCAGGGGATCGATACAGCTCAATACGGGGGTTCGTTTGTGCTTTTTCCAGAAAGACTTGGGGAGAAAAGATGCCATTTAAAGAAAATTACTGCATTGCCTATCAACTGAAAACAAAAGTCTTTTGTCCTGTCAATCATCTGGAGGCTTTATCTTGTCAATCACAGGGAAAATGTCTCCTCTTCGTTTCTGCCAGAGTTTGTATAGACCCGGTTACTCCTTCACTCAGACAAACAAGTGTTGGGGGTGGTAGCTTTTGAATTAAAAAGAGAGTGAAAAATAATAATAATAAAAATAGTATTTTATCAGTATTTAAACTTGATAGAAAGTAGTAATGCGAGTTAGTGTGCGTCCCATAGGTGAACCTGGGTGATACATCAGACTATCGAATAGCACCGCGGGGAGAAGTGTCCTCGCTTTCTCCTCCCCTGTGTGCACACCTGGGTGTGTTGTATTGAATTGCTTGTGCTGGCGTGTTGTGTATGTTCTATGAAAAGAATATACATACCTTGTACTCTGCTAGATGAGGTGCGATAAGGTTCATGCGTGTTAAATGACCTGGCTTCGTTAGCAGCGGCTGCGGAGGGAGGAGGTGCAAAGTCTCCATCGCTCTGATTTCCCGCTGCTGCTTCCCCAGCTCCCCACACCAGCACCTCCCCTGGAAAACTGGGATGCGGCTGGGATGCGGGGACTGCACCTATTGCTCTCTTTCCCAAGTACTGGAAGCCGGGGTGCGGCGGCAGTACGAGCAGTGAGCCTCGAGTCGCACCGCTTGCAGGGTGCTCTGTGCTAATGCTTGGAACTGAAGCGTGGCATAAAATGCACTCGCGATAATGAATTTATTGCAGGTCCCGGCCACGGCTCTGTTTCTGCAGCATGCGGGCGATGCTCCGCAGTGGGACTGTTTCCCGTGGGGCCGTTACGTGGAGCACTTTGCTGCCCTGCCCTGGCTGCTGCTCCGGCTTGGGCAGCCCCTGGGGCTGGCTCTCCAGCCTGTGCTGGGCTCAGGAAGGAGGGAGGAGGCTGTAGTTTTATCCCTGGAGGAAACCGCAATAACTCTGCGTGTGCCAGGGTGTTTGCAGCATCCGATGAAGGGGCTTTTGTCGCTTCACAGCAAACTCTGGAGCAAGATTCACCGTAACCCTGTTTGTAGGCTGGATGTTGTGGCGCGTTTGGAATCATTTGTGGCTTTTGTTTTGTTCATGAGAGTGAAAGAACTTATCCTTTCCCTTTCCACTTCCTTTCCATTTCACAAGGCGGTTTTCCTCCCTGTGCCGCTCTGCAGATGTGCTTTGAACAGGTCCCTACACAAGCAAGCATACTGCCAGAAGTCCAGGAGTCCGTCTGTCTGTCCATTGGTCAACAGAGGGTTGAATGCACAGCGCTGGGGTCACCCCGAGTGGTAGGAGCCAGGCACCACCAACCTCCCAAGCATTGGGACCAGCAATGCTGGTGCACAGCTGCTTTTCCTCCTGCCAGGGGATGTTGTTGACCTGCTCGACCTGGAGGCTGTGTTCAGCTCCGGTCATCTGGTGGCAGCAGCACCGCTGGAGCTGTGACCCCCGGTGCTCCGGAGCGATGCTGGGTCCCCGATTCCCACCCGCCTGGCCCCAGTCTGCAGCGAAGGTCCCCTCTGCTCGTGCCAAGAGCCCTGCAAAGTCATCGGGGCTCCATGCTTTAAAACCTTTGGGTTGGGCTGTGCTCCCACAGCCTCGCCAGCGCTTGGGATGTTATTTTCCAGCTGCCACGTGGCCGGGGTGTGTGTCGGTGCCCGCCGTGGGCTGTTGGCCATCCGCTGGCTTCCTGGCCAGGCTCCCTGGGCAAAGGGATTTTCCTGTAAACAGCTCTCTCCTGGGGCACGGCACGGTGTCAGGAACTGGTATCATTGTTCTCAACAGCCGCGTGTTTCCCTTTGCAGCAGCTAAATATATGAAGCTGTTAGATATAGAAAGCAGCCATAGAAAGTTTTCATTTCTCTCCTGGCCCTTCTGTGAGCAGGATACCTAAATATTGCTCTTACTCTGTGCCAGGGCTTTTATGGTGTGGTTACGTGACTCAGGTGGCTTTGGTGACGGTCCTTTGCCCAAGCCAAGGTGCAATACTTGGCAGATAGGGACATCTCTCTGTAGCAGGGAAGTGTGAATCATCCCTATTAAGCTTTTAGTTGCAAACTGTTTTCTTTTTCCATCTCCTAACATAATTTTTGCTGCTCCAAGCTTGGATGCTGCAGTCGGGAGGGCGAGCACAGGGTGCCCCATCCCCATCGCCTGCGGAAGGAGATGACGGAGCTGCTGGGTCACACAGCCAGGGATACAGCTCGCCCTTGGGGAGCACACAGCCTGCTGATGTTGCTCTGCATCCCAAGATGATGCTCTTTCTCTGCTCCGTTTGCTTTCTCTGCCCGATGGCTGCTCTGCTGGGAGTCCTGGCTCTCCAGGGTTTTGCCTCAGCTCTGTGTGTTTTCACCCCTCTTCTGGTGCTCGAAAAAGTTCATTTCAGAGCATGGAGCAGTCTGGGCTGGCTCCGGGATGTGCAGTGTCTCTGGAGCAGGGACCAGCACTCGTGATAACCCTTTGCTGCATGTCTGTTTAAAGAAGCTCAGCTAGTTCTTAGAAATTTTCCCAATTCTTTCCGATTTGGTGTTTTATAGCTCCCAGGGCACCCAGCCCCAGGGAGGTGAGTCAGGGCTGGGAGAGCTGCGGTGTGGGGACCCAGGGGGTGGTTTGGGGGTCCGTTGGGATCCTGCCCTGGCTCCATCCTCCCCAGCACTGTGGACGCAGTGTGTCTGCTGCCAGACGAGGACAGATGGGACCTGGCGTGTCCTTTTGCTTTTCTGAGTGCAGCTCTGTCTTAGCCAGGCGTTTCTTAATAGGAGACAAATATGAGTTGCTCTGTTTTGTTCTGTGTCAGTCTTTTTTGTTTCTTTTCCTGCTGAACTGTAACTAAAGCTTTAGAGTGCTGGGACCAGTACTTAGCTTCGCTCTTATTTCCCGAGTAACTCGCCTCTGAAGCACGTGTGTGCCGGGAGGCTCCTAAACCACATACAGGAGAATGGCCTCAGGGCTGAATTTGTGCTTCTGCTACACAAATTCCGATTGCTTTCACATATCCGATGATTTCACCGGTCACACTTGGTATCTGGGGATGTTTGGATGCTCGGCAGCAGGGCTGGGGGAGATGCGCCGGCTCCTGACCCTGACCGGGCTGCAGCTCCCATCTCCTTTGCAAACATAAAAAAACCCCAAAAAACTACCAAATTCCGAGTGCAATGCATGCCTCTGGAGACACCTCATCTGCACGGGAGGTGTCTGATCCCCACCAGGTGCCTCTGAAGCTGCGGGTTGGGCGAGTGTGTGAAGTCAGAATGTGTGAAATCTCCGCTGGGTGCCGCGTTCATTGGTAACTCTGCCACCTCGTTACTTCATTCAAATATTATTTCTCTGTTTTCTTTGAGCGTAACAACGTCTGGCGGTTACTGAGCGATGGATTGCTGTCAGCACAAGCCTTTACTGTTGGCTTTTACTCTTTTGTAATAATAAAAATGAGTTACTTTACATCCCTCGCCTTTCATCCTCGAGTATCCTCAAGCCTTGTAGGAGCAGTTGATCTCCCTAGGGTTTGATGAACAAAGACTCTCTTCTCTCCCCACCGAGACTTCACAACAAGAAGAGCAGATGGCATCGAAAGCATCTCCCTCCTTGACAGCCAGGTTTCCTGCCAAGCTGATAAAACACAGCAGGTCATGCTTGATGGGTGCATGGTCATCCTGGATGATTTTCAGGTTTTCAAAGCCTCCTCTCTTTCTCTATGTGAAAACTGGGACCTCAGTTGTACCCATCCCCTGCCTTGTCCCACGCCGAAGGTGATGTGGTCCCAGCGCTCACGATGTGGTGGTGTTGGCGTCGTGTGGCATCTCTTGGAGGTTTTTGTTTCCTATGAAAGCGTTTCTCACCCTTTCTTCTTGTTTAACGTGAGCTGGCAGAAGGTGTCAGCTCTGGTTCGAGCTGTTTCTCAAGTGTTTATTGAACTGTTGCAGTTCTTCCCGCGCATCTCCTGCCGACAGCTTCTCACCTTCCCGCTCAGGTGTATAACTGTTGGGCAGGGACCCCCCGGAAAGGCGGGTTGATGCTTGTGGGGCTCCTGCCCAGCGAGCCGGGGCTGCCAGGGAAGGGGGGTTTGCAAACGGTGTTTCTCGGATGATCGTGCTCCTGTTGATACGGAGGATGCAGCACGGACTTATCCATGGTCCGTCCATTCCTCTGCGCTTTACCTGGCGTGTTTTTTGGGTTAATGTGTTGAAAAAGGGGGTGTCCTTTGTGACATTTCCAGTGCTGCTGCTCTGTGAGGTTAGTGTTGCGTGTTTCATGTCCCACTGTGGTGCCACCAGGTTTGGTTTTTGCAAAGTGCCATTTGCCACTCGCAAATCCCAAATCTCGAGGCAGGGCATCGCGCCCTTGATGGAGAGGATCTTCAAGCTTGGACTCGCACAACTGCAGCAATACAGACCTTTCAGAGCAGAAACAAAACTGGGGGAAACAATTATCCTCCAGGAAATTATAGCTTGCAATTTGATAATTGACCCCGTGATGGGCTGGTGAGCGATGGCTGCGTTACGGGTCCGTGGGGCTCTCTGCAGCTGCCTCTTCTTCCCATGTAAAATCCCTCCCGAGCACGGGGCTGGCGCTCATCCCCTCCTGCTTTCCAGGAGCCTCGCTGCCTGAAAGCACTTGGAGCTTCATTACCCGCATCAGAAGTCGCCGTGCAGCCCGTCCTCCTCCAACAAGTGATTACCTCCCGCAGAGCAGTCGCTAACGAGGAGAGGACCATGCGTCTTCCATCGCTTTGTTTGGAGGAAGAAGATAAAATAAACAAAAACCAGAAAATCAGCTCCTTGCTCAAATTCCTGGTCTTCTCTGCCTATCACTCAGGTTTTGGTAATTATTTTAATCTGCTTTTGAGGTTTCCCGGGAGTATTAAGGATTTTTCAGTGACTGTCATTTTCTTTGTTACTTTCAGGCGGGTTGTTTCAGAACTCATTACTCTTGGCATTTATTTTGCAACAGGGACACAAAATGGAAATTGATTTACGGCGACGGTGTGTGATCTAGAAAATGTCAAACTTTTTGCTCTCGGGTCTATAAATTAGTTTTGATTCCAATGAGGTTTTATACTAGGATTATAAATCAGTTCTCAAGGAGCTGGGCGAGTCGGGGAAATTATAGTCAAGCAGCAGCATCCCGGTCTGGTGGTGGTGCTGGTGCTGCTGCCCCTCGAATGGATGCAGGGCTGGGCGGATGCTGATGGCAGGCAGTTTGCATGAGATGCAATCAGGGAAGGGGCTTTCTGCTGGGGAGAACCACCAGCTGCTAAAATACAACTGTATCCTTAGTACATCAGTTAAAAAATCAAGTAAGTCCAAGCTTTTAGGAAGATAAGGGGCTGGAATGGCTTCTGATTGAAGGAAACAAGCCGCACACTGAGTTTTTTTGGAGAATATTGATGCCTGAGCACTTCCAAGCTAGCTGACCTGTACGAGGACTTGCCTCAGACTGTGGAACCACTGATGGTTTTGGAAGTTTGGGGTTGTTTGGACTTGCAATCTCAGCACTGCAAACATTCACACGGTGTGAGCAGCTAATGCACGCGAGCGCTCTGGGGTGCTCTGGGACAGCTGATGTGCAAAAGTGCTGGAGGGAGGAGTGGAAGTGAGGAAATCCACCTTTCGGCTGGTTTCAAATGCTTTGACTTGACACGCTGTTGCGTTAGATGCAGAAACCTCTGCGGCAAACATTGTGGTAGCTCCTCGCCGTGTTCTTGCTGGGTGCTATGGACCATAAAGGGAAGTGGCTAATGGGGTGTACAGAAACATCATCCCTCTGGTGTGCTAGATAGCCGAGCTGTGTGATTTTGGCAACCCTTAGCTATTCATAGCATCATTGGGGACTGGAAAAGACTGTAAGGATCATCAAGTCCAAATTGAGCAGCTTGTTGGCTGTGCCATGGCTGTGAGCAGGGCTGGGGAGGCAGCAGGAGCGATCCCAGGAGCGTGATGCTGCCCTTAGGGCTGGGGACACGGCAGCTCCCTGCTTCACTGCCCAGATGCTGGGATTCAGCTTATGGAAAGGTAGACAAATGGATGCGTGTTCTGTGGATGCACAGGAGCCCTTCCCTGCCAGGCTCCTGCCTTCCACGTTGTACCAGATTGCTGCTGGGATAGACTGAGTTCAAGCTCTGTCGACTGCAATATCGTTTTTACATCTTGTCGTTTCGAATTGCTGTTCCTGTCTTTAACTTTTGCTGCTCCACCAGCTGTCTCTCCCAGCTGAGGTGCTTTGACAGCTTCCCTTGCACACACCAGTGGTTTGTCACACGCTTGTGTGACTCTCTGTTTTTTCTTCCATTTTTGTGCCTTGATTGAAACATTAAAGGAGCTAATACAGCCCCGTACAAAGGACCTGCTGCATCCCCCCTGAGCTTTCCGTGGACCCCAGAATCTTTTCCTAGAACTCTCCCCTGTCCTCTGTCCCTTTTGTCTTCTAGATTAAGTGATTCCTTCTGCTTGGCTGAGAAAACCTCATTCAAGAGGAGGTCCATTAGCCCCGTGTTTATGGAGTTCCTGCGGAAATCCCCGGCTTTCCCCCCGTGCTGGTTTGCTGTAAGGAAGGTTGGACTGGGTGGGCTGTGGGCTGTAGTGCTGCGATAGCTGACGACCTTAATGGGAGCCGGGCTCATTTCTGCTCTCTGAGTTCACTGGAAAAAAAAAATATTTTAAACTCAACACAAAACCTCATAGATGGTGACAAAGTGATTTCAACTTGATTGGTTTTTCCATTTCCACAGTCATTAAAAGGCCAACAGCAGCGGAGAGCATCAGCCCCAGCCATTAGCAGAGCCCCTTTTCTCCCCTGGATGGTGATGGTGGTGCAGCATCCCGGAGGGGTGGTTATCTCCGATGGCAGCAGGTTGCCATCGGTGTCCCAGCCTCTGCCATCCTGCTGCATGTCCTGCTCCACCGGTATTTATACCCAGCCAGGAAGTCTGTGGGGTTATTAGTGCCAATATTTTTAGCTGGTCAGGAAGAAAGGTGTTTTGTGGATGTGTGGGGGTGTTTGCTTTGCTTTGGGTTCATTTAGCATACATTGGTGATTTTTTTTTTTCCTTTTTGATTAGGGAGATGTAAGCTTAGAGCAAACTTGAAACAGATGGAGTTAGTGACACCACCCTTTGTTTTACTCCTCTTAGCACAGTGGGGAAATCCTGAAGAGGATGTTTTAGGGTTAAAAGCCCTGGTCTCCTGCTTTTCCCATCCCTTCTGTCTTTCCTGACTGTGCTTTGTCCTCTCATTACACCTCCTCTGCTCGCTCCCCCCAGGTGCTATGCCTGCCTCTGTCACGTGCTGCTGCCAGATAAAACCCCATGAGGTTTACAGCTATTTCTAATGCTTGAGATCAGCAGTCAGACCGTCCTGGGCTTGCAGAGAGACATGTGGGGCTGATGCTGGTGCAGGACCAGAGCCCGCAGCTCTGGCTGAGCGCTGCTGGACTCCAGACCTGAGCCTGTGCCTTCAATCCACACTGAGTTTTGTATTTTCTGCTGGTACCTTCTGGCAGCTGCTGCTCTCCCCGTGTGTACCAGACCCTGCAGGACACCTCAGCTGGGCTCTTCCATCCCCTTAGTGCTCCCGCCTCTCCTGCAGCATCCCTGGGTGGCTCTTGCGTGGGGGCTTGTTTGTGGATCTGTGCCAAAAGTTGGAACATTTACACCAGTGNGCTCTCCCTGTGCGTACCAGACCCTGCAGGACACCTCAGCTGGGCTCTTCTGTCCCCCTGAGTGCTCCCACCTCTCCTGCAGCATCCCTGGGCAGCTCTTGTGTGGGAGCTTGTTTGTGGATCTGTGACAAAAGTTGGAACATTTGCACCAGCAAGCCTGTGCCTCCAGCAGTCCCAGTGTGATGTGCTGGCCTTTCCTGTCCCTGCTTTGTCCCTTGGCCAGGTCCCCTGCCTTTAGCCCTATCCCACTATATTTTCCTCCTATCGTTCGCACAAGCGTGCCAGGCAGGGCTCAGGTGTGTGTGGCTTTTTCCCATCACCCATCTAAAGGAGCGATGGTTTGAGGTCAGGGCCAGTGACTGTCCCCTGGTGCCAGTGGGGGACGGTGGCAGGACCCCTCGTCCCCTGGCAGCGCNCACTTTTTTTTTTCTCTCCAAAAGAGTTAATTTTTCTTTTTTTTTTTATTCCCCCCTTTCTCCAGCAGTGCCCTTGGAGATTTATTCTGCCTTCTCCAACAATAATCCAGTGGGAATGCTGGGATCAAGTGGCTGGCACGATGGCAAAGGCTGAATTGCCAAAAGCAAGTGCTCTTCAACCACTGCGACCTGCTTCCCTCGTGGACCTGACGGTGTGATGAATTAACTCACTTGTGTTTTCCCAGTGGGAACCTGGACGAGGGCACAGGAGGAAATATCTCTAACAGGCTGTGTCTCATCCTGGAGCTTTTCTTTCCCTTTTGCCTGGCATGGGCGTGCAGAGCTGCCCGCTCCGATCCAGCACGGCCGTGGGACCGCTCCCTGCAAAGCCCACGGTGCGTTACACCGTCCTGCGAGTGCTGAATAGAATAAATATTGCTTAAAAATGCAGCTATATATAACCCCCTTTCCCCTTTGTACAGATCTGTTCTGTACCGTAGCTCAGTGCTTTATACCTGCTGTTCAGTGCTCGTGCACATAAATACATTCGGTTTTTCTTGGCCGCTCCGGGCAGGGCTTGGCATCCTCCCTGCCTCCAGCCTTCCAGCGTGGCGCGTGTGAAACGCAGCCCAGGCGTAAGCCTCCTGGTTTTCCCTCGGCCAAATCACTCAGGCATCGTTAGACCTCAGGTTTTCCGTTTGAAAAATGACACTGACGGTTTGCAGGGGTTTCATGAGGATTAATTAACGGCTGTAAAATATTTGGTGCTCGGAACTGGTGGGAACAGCGGTGCTAAGGGTGCGTGGGACTGAGCGGGGTGCACGCAGGACCTCTTGCTGTGCAGGATGCTCCCAAAGCATTCTGATTTGTTTCTGTACTGAAAGCAGAGCAGCTTGCTGCTGTCCAGGCTGGAAGCAGGTTGCTTTTTATTTCTCTGCACCAATTTTGAGGGATCTTTACAAAAGTGGGTTTGTTCTTACGGAGGAACACACCCAGTCCCTGTAACTTCTGTGCTGGAGCTTTTCTGCAGGTAAAAGCCCATCAGTGTGCTGCAGGCATCTGAAAGAAGGGCTGGCAGACCCCAGGCTGCTGGCATAGCGGAATTGATGGATGGTTTTTACAGATTTCTCATTGCACTGACCAGAGTCAGTGTGTGCCGTTTGCTTTTTGTGCCCCATCCTACAGGCTGCCGGCGTCCTGCGGATGCCAGGCTGTCGCTGCGGTGCCACGGCTGCAGCCCGAGCAGGGGCTCGACTCTGGGAGCCCGCCTGGGTACCTCGAGTTGAGCCTGATTCTGAGATAGGTAAAATCTTCTCATCTGTCCTTCTCGTTTAGATTTTATCATCAGTGTTTAGTGCAGACAGTCCATTCCTGCAGCGCTGCTTCCATCCTGCCATCATTTTGTTTAGGCCAGTGTCCAAGAAGAGGCTATTTATTCCTCTGTTTAAATTTACAGTATAAACCATTGTGTCCTGAGCTGTTTATGAAGCAGAGAGGCACTTCCTCTTCTCATTTCTCATTTTTAATCAATGCTTTCTGCTTACTCACCAAGAGCTGAGCCGCAGAGGAATGATTTCTTTTTCTTTTATCCCTTATTACATTCAACCGCCCTGGTGCAGGTACCAAAACCCACCCGATCGCACAGAAAAAGTGATGATTTCCCTGCACGCCTGCCTTCGGAGGTGATCCGCTGCCCCGTTACTGGGACAAAGTCCCATCAAATGGAGCAGCAAGGGGTGGTTTGGTGCTGGCTCACACCCAGCTGCGAGTGGGGCTGGGACCTGCAGCCGCACCTTTCGCCTCTGGTTTGCTTGGCTGGCGAGCAAAGCCCAGCGCTGTCCTGATGGCAGAAGGACAA
>VZTO01028006.1:31285-64835 GCA_013400615.1 Syrrhaptes paradoxus | reverse complement strand
GGTGTGCGCACCGAGCTGTGTCCTGGGACCGTGCACCGAGCTTTGCACCGAGCTGCGTCCCGGGACCGTGCACTGGGGGTGCATGCACCGAGCTGCGTCGCAAAGCCGTGGGGGTGAGCTGACCTTGGCTAGTGTCCCCGGCCCACCCAGCTGCTCTCACTCCCCCTCCTTGATAGGACTGGGGAGAAAGCCCGGTGGAACAGCATATAGATAGAGAAAGCACTTACCAGTTACTGTTGGGGGTAAACCAGGCTCAACTTGGGGAATATAAATTTATTTACAATTAATATTAGTTCTAGGCACAGATAACTGCTCCAGGAGGGACTCCTCCAGGGGCTTCCAGAGAACATCTGCTCCACCCCTTCCTTCTTATCAGGGCTGCTTACACACACTGTTTCTCACACTTTTTTCCCCTCTGCCCTCATTACCATGCAGTATTTTGCCCTTTCTTAAGTACATTTCCCCAAAGGCACCACCAGCATCGCTGACGAGCTCAGCTGTGCCTGTTGAAGCCACCTGGAACCAGCCAGAACCCCCTGGAAGTGGCTGCACCTGGCACGGGACAGGCCCATCCTCTCCCCGTGGAGCACCCCGCAGCCCCCCACGGCTGGTGCTGTGCAGGCTCAGGCACGTGCCACAGCCCCCAAAGCAGAAGCAGCGGGGCCAGGGAAGGAGATTTCTCCTTTTGGCGGGTGTCACTGTTTCTCCTGGCTCAGGCTCCGGCAGCGGCTGGCACGGTGCTGCTGCTGGTGCTGCTGGGCTGTGCAGAGCGTGCTGTGGTCCGGTTGGGCTGGAAAATGAGCAACCTCCCTGCACCGCAGCCTCGGGTCTCTGCTGACGTGGCTGGATTTGCTGCTTGGGGAGGTGTGAACAGACCTGATGGGGAAATGCACCAAAAGTTGATGTTTCATGTCAAGCCTGTCTCCTGTGGGATCGCTCACAGGGGTCACTGAGCCTCAAGCAAATTCCCTCCCACTCGAGTCCCTGGTTCCCACCACCGTTTCCCCGTAATAATCCTTTGACAAGGTACCAGTATAGGCAGATGAATGTAAAAAACATTCCCCTACGTTTCCTACTGAATGGTTTAATTTTTGCTTCCTGCTTGATTATTTCCTCCTTCTAAACTCAGCCTTCATCCTGCAAGGGGGTCAAGTGATTTTGGTCAGCGGTGCCCCTCCACAGCATGCAGGGGGTCAAGGACTCACGAACGGTGCGTGGGGCAACAGGCTGTGCAGCGGCAGCACTTTTTCTCCCTGAATTCAAAAAAATATGTATTTTGGAGGCTACTCAGACTGCCTGGTTTTAACATAATCCCATGACGCCACATCCTGCGGCTTTCAACTTCTGGCCTGTCACCCTTTTGTTTACCTCGGTCTCTCCTTAAAAGCGATGTGTTTAAATTGCTCCGGGAAAGGCTCTGATCCAGAATTTGCTTTTGTCACCCACTGTGATTACAAGACCCAGAAATGTCAAGACTAATCTCAGTTCATGTTTCTTTTCAATACCGGGATTTTAGCTGCCACAGGATGGGGGGGATGTCCTGTTCCTCCAGGGACACCAGCAGAACCTTGTCCCTGGTGGGACTCACAGTCCTCCCCAGCTGAAGCCTCTTGATCAGCCCTAATGGGCTGAGTCTCATCAGCTGGGGGTGGGTGGGCCTCAGGGGGGCTGCCCTTCCTTTTCCCTGCTTACAAATAGAGGGTGAGGTAGGTGTGTTTTTTCTCTTTAGATATTTTTGAGGGTTTAAGTTTGGGCTTTTAACATTAAGTTTCTCTATAGCTGCCTTGAAACTGTGTTTGTGGTGGTTTGGTTTGTTTTTTTCTTAAATTTGGGGTGTTTTTCCCTTTGCTCTAGGTGGGACCTTGATGTATCTCTTGTGGGGCAGCTCTGTGTAGCAGGAAACCTCAGAAGCAGTTGATGGGGATTTTTCTGGGCTCTCTGCAGTCAGTCTTTGTGGCAGGGTTGTGAGAAGGTGGACAGCTGCAAGATGTTTCTTTTGGAGCTAAAATAATGTTATTGAGCTGAGCAGTAGCAAAGCTTGGCTTTGTGAGTGAATGATCTGCTCAGGGATCTTGTGAGCTGAAATAAGGATGGATGTGGGACAGTGAGCTTAGAGGCTGCCAGGGAGGAAGACTACACGTGTGTGACACCAGGTAGCAGAGAAGGATTCAGCCCTTGTTGCCTGGGAGGTACGTGCAGCCATGGAAAAAGTTGATGGCAGAGACTACGGCTGCTCCTCACTCTCCTGTGGGATACTGCCCTCACCCCAAGGGGAAGGGGGCTTCATTTGACCAGAGAGACATGACACTGAATGCACCAGCGCTGGGACTGTGGGCTCTCAGAGAAGGTGAGTTTGCCTATTTCTCTTTTTTTTTCTTTTGGGGATGGAAAAAGTGTTGATAAAGTGATAAAAGACTCATAGGACTGAAAGTGTGGGCTGGCTGTCTCTTATGAACAGGGCAACCTGCTTCTGTCTCTCCTGCCTGCTGCTGGTCCTGGTGTTCTGGGGGGAGCAGAGCTGCTGGGTGAGGGGCTGGGTTTGAGCCCTTATGATCCTTTTCTGGTGTGTCCAAGTTGTGTTTATGCAGTCTCTGCAATCATAAATTCCTTGTGGTTAACTCCTGGATGAACTTGGTGTAAATAGACTCCTAGGGTTTTTTTGAGAAAACAGGCAGAAGTATGGCCTTGGGATTGTTTTTCTAGTTTCGTGTGGAGTGCAAGGCACAGCCAGGTGGGAACTGCGTGCTCTGTACTGGAGCTAAGCAGCTCTGCCAGGTACGGCTACCTGCTCTAATCCTGTGTTAATAACTCCTGCAGCTCTTGGCATGGTACTTGGAAATATTTTAGTAACTCTGCAGAAACCAGCTGTGCCTCAGCTGTTTGTGGCTCAGACTTTATCTATTTTCCAGCAGATCATACCCCTGGGAAAACAATGTCTGAGACAGGTAACGTGGCCTGTCCACTTTGTTGCAATCCATGAAGCATGTCCTGAATCCACAAGGTTTTATGCATAGATGCTCTGTGATTTGGGACAGAAAAGGATGTTACACACTCCCTAAAACTGGCAAGTGCTTACATTCTTCTATGTGTTGCAATACATGTGATGTTACCGCAGTTCCTTGGCTCTGAGCTGTGCTCGTATCATCGCTGTTCAACAACCCTGTTATCACAGGTTAGCAGTAGTTCAGCATACAGTTGTCTAAGTGGGAAACATCTCAGCTCTGAGCTCCTAGAGCATCATATGTGGTAGAACATAAGAGGGGAGCACTTGGCAATCAGTTTCAGCAGGATTTGGCAGACCTTAAACATGTGCTAAAGTGCCTGGTTTTGGATGAAAAGCAGATAACGGTGTCAGGGGTTACAGCTTGTCTGGGAAGTGTGGGACCGGCCTGTTTTCTAGCCTCACCTGGGAGTATTTTGGCAAATTCCTTCCTGCTGTAGGATGCTTGTGATGCCTGTGATTGTTCCCACAGTGTGTTGCAGCTGTGAGTTGGGGCAGGGCATTGGAAAGCGACTTTTGCCCAAAAAGGAGATTACCAAGGAAGGTTTCTGTGCTAAGCCTTTATTATTACTTGTCAGGGCTGAGACTGGGAGGTGTAAGGACAAGGTTTTTAAGGAAAAAAAAACCACAAACCTGTCTTTGAGAACAGGATTTGGGGGATTAAGCAGTTAATACTCTACATAACCAGTGTGTGTGCTGTAGTTCACTGGCATCTTCTGCTGAGAAATGGTGGAGTTAAATTTCACCTTGTCTTCTGGTTGTTGTAGAAATCACCTCAGTGTGACAATCTACAGACTACAGCCCAACCCCTGGGGCTCTGCTCTGCAGCAGGAGAAGCGATATAGTATCCCTGTGAGGGACTGTGGTACTCAGTGAGCTAGCTAAGACCCCAAGTAACGATCTGAATCTAGAGTTTCCATCACCACTACGTGGATTTCTAGAGCTGCTGTCTGTTAGTCACATAAGGATTTATTTGAAATAATTTACGGGAACCTGCATATAGTTAATTACATGTGAGAAGCCAAGGAACCACAGACCAAATCGATCATGAATGATTAAAATAGTCAGAAGTCTTTCTTACCTCAATGATGTACTGTCGAGGCTGGGAGAGATGGTGAATTATTTCCGTCTGGAGAGAATGGATGAAGCTTTTCTCATTTCCTCAGTTTGCCTTGGCATCCTGCTCGTGGTTCGCTTGAGCAGGCTGAAGGTTTGCACTGGGATGCCTGAATTTGGGGTAAAGGAGCCTCGCTGTTTAGAATTCAAGGCTATAGATTATGCTCCTTGCTCAGGTTTCATAACTTCTCTCAATGTGTTTGCACTCAGCAGGTACTTTGAAATGTCTTCCCCTGGGCTTTGGTCTGGAGAAGCACTCAGAAACCTGCTGCTTGCTGCTGGGCTTTCTGTGAAAGGAGATGCCTGGTAGGGCCTTTGGGTCAGTGACAAGCAACTGAGTCAGGACTCCCAGGGTGTCTTTGGCTTGTGCTGGGGACTGGGAAGGAGACAATACTGTCTAAGGCACAAGAAACTGGGAGATCAAGGGTCTGTTCTGCAGTATCTCTTGTGAAGTTCCAGCTTGTTCCTTACCTGTTCTGGGCACTGCAGGCTTTAAACCCAATGGGAGAAACGATTTGTGCTGCTCAAGCTTGTAAGGCTGGGTCCAGATGATGAGGCTGAGAGCACTTGGTGACCAAGGTGCTAAGGAAGGGTGAAGAGCTGCTCAGTGTCTGCACCAGCAATCACCAAGGCCACTAAACTTTCTACTGTGTTGCTTCTTGCATTTCTGAAGGTCTTTGTGTTGATTAGTTGAAGCACTGACAATGTGTGCTCCTGGGCTCTTAAACTTAATACAAGTGATGTAGCAAGAGATTAGGATAATGAACGTTTTAGCAGCTCCACAAACAAATCAGCCCTGTGAACACTCAGTCCCATCCACAGCACCTTGATGGTGACAGCAGTTATCCAGCCCACCAAACATCTCCTAAGAGATGCTTCAGCTTCCCTCAGACACCAGAATTGAGATTTCAGCGTGAAAGGTGTAGCTGTGAAGTGTCTGAGAGGAGGAAAAGGTACCTATATATTTGTCTGTAATCAGAGTGAAGAGATCAGTGTGTATCTGCAGTGGGGAACAGAGGATGTGATGGAAATAGACCCTCTGCAACCTCGTTTGACCCTGGGTTGGCTTCTTGGCTGCTGTGCCAGCTGCTTCCTCTCCTGTGTGCTGCTGTGCATCAGAAAGCACCCCTTAGTGCAAGGGCTCTGCCCCTCGCTGCGACCCTCCAGACGCCTGGGTTGTGCATCGCCTCGGCTGTGGCTTCAGGGTAGTTCACATCAGCGTGCAGCTAAATTACAGCTTTTATTTCATTTATTTTAGTTGGGAGCACTGAGGACTGGCATTATGAATCTTTTCCTGTCCACATATGAGGCTTTAAAAGCTAAAAGGTGTGCTTGGGCTGAACCTGGGGGACAGGCTGCTGAGGTGAATGGAAATGTTTCTTTCTCCTGAAAGGCTCATTTTCCTTCTTTCAGGAGTTCCAGCTGTTGCTGAGAGCTGTCAGGAGCTGTAGGGACGGATAGATTTAAGCAAGAAGCGGTTCCAGCAGAAATGGCTGCACAGCAGCAACTTGAGCCAGGTGTAACTTCATCCCAACACATCTAGAGGGGCTGCTTTTTTTTTTCCTTGCTGGACTCCTAAAATGAAACTGAATTTATTCTTCTTCCTGAGCCAACTCTGCAATACCTGCTAGCAAGCTGCCCTGCATACGGGGGACAGCATTAGGAGGGAACGAGTTGTGTTAGAAACTGTGTGTGATGTGGGTTAGCAATGATCCCGCCAGCCTGGTGGGGTCTGGGGTGGAACAGGCAAGGTTAAGACCTCTGGTTATCCCAATGCACCCAAAGGTAACCCTGGATGTAGAAATCCTTCTGTTATCAGCGTGCAGTGCTTTAACAGGATGCTTGCAGCCCGCTGATACTATCCATGTGCAGCACTGCTGTCAAATGGGTGAAATATGGGAGCCTCCAAGGGGATGCTGGATGGGGAAGGTTGTCTCCCCACTTCTTGCTGTTGGGTGGGAAGGAGGAATGGTTACAGGGTGGGGACAAGGGCAGGGAGGTGGTCTCTTGCCCCTTTGGGCAGTGAGAAGGTCAGAGGTGCTAGAATTGCTTTGGTGTTGGGGTTTTGTAAGGATATTGAAAGCATGTAGAAGGAAATGCCTTGGAGGGAGGGAATGCAAAAACTCAATCTGCTTAGTCCTTATCAAACCAGGAATTGGGTGACTTAATTACAATGTAAATACTTTCCCAGATAGTGAGGAGCACTTTAATCTTGTGGAAAAAAGGCACAACGAAGGATAAAATCAGACCAATTGAAGCTAGAAATACTGTGCAGTCTGCTAATGACTCTCACCCCAAGGGGGAGATTTTGTCTCTGGATGGGATGGCATGAATTGGCCAGACTTGTCTTGCTTGCATCTTGACTAAACCAAGCCTCTTGCTTGGCTGATGGAGTGATCATTGTTAGAGTGGTGGGATGGGAAGAGGAGGTGTTTCCCACCCTGGGATGTGGGGAGTGGGCTCCCTTGCCAGCACTGTGATGCTGTGGAGCCCAAGTTCTGGGGCTCCTGGTCACTCCCAGACAGCTGGCCATCCTCGTCACACTGGCTGTGGCAAGCCAGCAGTGTGGTTAGGTGGGCTGCTGGTCCTGCCTTGGCCTCAACCTCCACAAACACCAGTGTGCAGAGTGTGTTTGATGAACCAGCAGCAGATGTGGTTCTTCCCTAGCACTGAGCTTGCCGGAGGCAGTGGGTGGAATGCAGTCTGCGCTCATACGTGAGCAGAAAAAATACTTCTGCTGCCTCTAGTCTTGCACTTCTATCACTGCTGTTGGCATTAAAAGGGCATTGTATCCAGGTTATTCATGCACTGCTGGTAACTCTGGAGTGCTGTACGCTAGATCCTGCTTTCAGCTGCACCCAGCACTTCAGTTGTGCTGAAGCCAAGGGAGCTGTACTGACAGATCCGAGGAAAGTAAGAATTTGATATTTAATAAGTTTGCATCCATTTCCAAAGCGTGGCTACAGAACAGGAACAGCATGATCCCTGCTACTGGCATAATTCCATTTAAATGACATATCTGCAGATGGAAAAGCTGCCAGTGGCTCTGTCTGGTCGTGTAGAGAGAAATGGAGCACCAGGATTCGAGCACCTGATAAAATAAAGGGGTTTTTGTCTTCTCTTTTATGAATTGGATTGGAAAGGTGTGTGGGACAAGCAGATCTCCTGTTGCAAGGAATCAGCTGGTCTCCAAGGGAGGATACAGGGAGCCCTAATGCTGGAGGGAGCCCAGGTCTGAGCCTTGTATCGAGGGGTGCAATGGGATGGTGCAGGGCTGGGCTATGGCACCGCTCAGGGGTGGGAAACCTTCAGGGAAGCAGTGCTCTTGATGAGCTCCATTTGCAAGAAAATTGCGTGTATTTCTCTGGCATTGGAAATGTGACCTGCCAACACAGCCCAGGGGCTGCAGGCAGCTTGGTTCTTCTCTCAGCTCTCCCATGGCTCCAGAAACCTGATGATGCATTTGAGGAAGAATCCTTGTTTAATTACATGGTGACTTTGAGGGATTTCCTTTGTTAGCTGCTGCCTTGCTCGGGGAATGGCTCGCCTTGTTCTTAATGAAACTTCTCCCTTCTGCTGTGGATGGAAAACTGGAGACTAATGAAGACCCACACCTTCCAGAGATTCCCTTACTTCTCAGGGCCACCAAAGATCACCATTTGCTTTTTGTGGGGAACTATGTAGCAGCAGGAGAACCAGCTCCCAGGCCTGGAAGTGAATTAACTGGATGTGTCAGCCCAAAGGCTGAATAGTTCCTAGGGTGAGTGGAGACAGCTCTGAGAGGTGTTGGGGGCCCAGGGGCAGGGCTGCAGGACTGGGGTCCCATCGTCTGTTCAGCATTAAGACGTGCTGGGTGCTCATGTGTCAGAGCTGCACCTTTGCTGTTGCACAGAATAAGATGTGCGACCGATCATCTCAATTGGACTTGTCCAAACTTGCATTCAACTGAAATCCAAAACATACCTCTCCGCTGCGTGTGGTGTTAAAGAACAAGGGAACTGGGAGTCCCAGGTGGAAGAGGCAGAGGCCCCGCTGTTGTGAGATGGGGCTGAAACTGCCCAGAGCAGGACAGAGTTGGGCTTGAGCCCTGGGCAGTCACTGCCATCCCTGGGGACATGGACCTGTAGCCCCAGCTGTGCAGCCAGATGTTGATAAAGTGCTGCAGACACTTTCATTGGCTTTGGGTGTAGAGCATGGAAAGCTCCTCTGTTGTACTGCTAATAGTTCTCCAACCTAATTTCTTTCTCCATTCAAATCGACATGTTTCCTAGCAGCTGTCTGCTAAATCCCAGGCAGGTTTTGTAATTGGTTCCTTTTCGCCGGGAGCTCTGCAGCAGCAAAGCAGTTTTTGTCATCTTTTCATTCCTCATGAAACTTTTCTTTCCTGGCAAAGAATGAAGAATGCATTTTTTTTCCCTGCTGCCTTCAGTCCTTCTAGACATGGCTTGTGGGGCTCTCTTGGAGCTGGAGGAACAGTTTATCTCAGCTCTTCCTGACAGCATTGCTAATTTCCTGATAATGCAGATAATCAAGAGTCATAAATATTAACTTGGGCTTTCTAGATTTCCTTTTTGTTGTTTTGTTTGGGTTTTTTTTAGTATTGGGAAGTCAGTAGAGGCTGCAGCTGGGGCTCTGGCTGGTTTGTTGGTTAAGGGCCCTTTGGGGTAAGAAATTGAGATCCCTGGATGCTGTCGGGCACGGCCATGGGGCTTTGGACAAATCCTGATGCTCTGCTGGAGGGACCATACATGCAGCAAATGCCGTTCCATGAGTGTCCTGTGCAGGAGGGGGTCTGCTGCTACTGAAAAGCTGTGTTTGGGAGTTAAAGGGAAGGAGCACAAGGGCAATCCTGCAGTTGTGAGCTGCAATGGTTGTAGGACTTCAATGGTTACTGGTTCTCATCCTGGAGAAGGACCCTGCTGTGTTTCTGTGCCTGTGAACCTGCCGGCAGGCGCCGGTCCAGGTCTGTGCTTCCTCTGCTTGCCTGCGAGGTCTGCCTCATATCGGGAGCTTACCTGGAAACAACAGAGCATCAGTGTTGGATGGGTCTAACCCTACTGCAACTTTGAGTTTGGACACCTGGAGCTGGTGCCAGGATCCTCTTTGCTGGGGTGGGATATGTTCATGGGGGGCTGCAGGAAGCTGTGCCATGCAGATGTGCTGCTTTTTGCTTGGTCCATGCAGTGCAGGCAGAGTCACAACCCCATGGGCAATGGGGTGCCGGGGCTCCTGTGTTTCCCTAGCAGCTCACCATGGCTGGCTGCAAATGTAGCTTGTACAGTGTCAGGTAAGAGCATCTCCTCTTGGGAGCCTGAGGGCTTGTGCTGGATAAATTGGCAGTATCAGCCCTGAGCAACCTGCGGGCAGCCTGTGGTGAAGGAGGTGGCTGTGAATTAGAGAAGGATCCACATCTGCTGCTGCCTCTAATCAGGGTCCTGGCCCTGGATGCAGATTGCAGCCTGGTTCAGCTACTTCTCTTAACTTGAGCCCTGGATGAGTGTTTATAATGCTGTAGCGTTCACAGCTTTCATTTGGCAGTGTTCGCATTTGTTCCTTGTCCTTTGATCATGGTAATAAATCCCAGCTCCTCTGGTAAATTGAATCTCGCTGATGAGGCTACAAGTGTTGTTAGCACTGATGGACTGAGGTGCTGTGCTGTCTCCTGCCTTCCTGCAGCTTGGCAGGACTGTGCCACCTTTCCTCAGCAATGCCACTTGCCCGTTTCAGGATCACCTCCTGGAAGGTGAGAGGTTTTTCCTCTGCCTCTGGCTGCCTGACCCAGCAGCACTGGTGCTGTGCCGGCAGCTGGTGCTTGGGCTCCCAAGGCAGCACTTCTGATGGTCCTGAAATACAGGCTTGTGGCACCCAGAAAGCCACTGTCTGCTGTGACGATGGCTTGGATCTCCCCTTGAGATCTATCCGTGTTGCTCCTCACTAGGCTGGTGAGGCTGGGGCTGTCCAGAGCTCAGCTCTCGAATTTGCTGCCCCAGCTCTGCCTGCAAAGAATTCCAGCAGCTTCCACTATAATTTGCAGGTCCCTGAAAATCCTGCAGTGGTTTTGCGTGTTGCTCCCAAGGACTGATTTGAATGGTGCTAAACATTTTGATCTGTTCTTGTTTGCCCCCTGCTTCCCCTGAGCCACTTTGCACTGTGACAGCAGAGAAAACTGCTGTCTGTCACCTGCAGTTCTCAATATCAGTCTCCATTAGGTGACACCTCTTTACTAACATTTACATGCTTAATGTGCAATCGGGTAATTGCTGTGTAATTTCGCACCCAGGTGATTTATTGCAAGCTCATCCAGTCAGCGACTGTAATAATTAATCTGCAAATTAAACTTGCTTTTAAATTAAGCCATGCATTATAGCAGTGTGATGGGTAACTAATGCTTTAGATTGAAGGCAGTGTCACTTGCTTCTCCCACCCGAGCAAACTGTGGTGGCTTTCGTGCAGCTTTCTTGTGTCCCACCATTCCCAAGCACTGAGGAGCCAAAGCAAAGATCTTTCTTGGGGCATCAAGAGCAAAGGGTGCAGTGATGCAGTTTATTGGGAGTCACCAGCACCGCTCACTCACCAGGCTGAAACTAATCCTAATCCCAAACTTTGCCTCTAAAGTCTTGATGTTGAATTTGACTTAAACCAGCTTGAAAACAAGGGGAAAAGGAGGATTTCATTTTTGCTTGATTTGCAGCCTCTGCAGGGCTACATGTCCCTGATCCAGCCAGTGGAGTCAGTAGGACTTGAATGAGCAGTGCTGAGTGTAAATACCAAATGCCTTTTTGGGTTTTCTGTGGCTTTTAAGATTTTTGGGGAGGAAACTATCATCATATGGGCCCATCTCTCAAGAAGGGCAAAAGCAGCTGGGAACTGAGTGGTGTCAGCACTCAAGAAGTTCAGCATTTCTGCAAAACCAGCCCTTTCTGGGCAATATGTGGTTGGTCTAGATTTTAAACCCTTCCTACCTTTCTCTTTGTTTGGTTTCCCCTTAAGTGAATCCTTTCAGAGGAGCTTGTTAATTCATCTCCATTTGAATGAGGTGGAGGGTATCCTGGAGCCTGTGGTGTCTGTAATGCTAAAGGTAAACTGTACAGGTTATCTTGCTCTGGCAGCCCCTTGCATTGTGCCTGGCTTCCTCCCTTCCCCCTGCAGCTGGGAGCCCAGGTCCCCCTCATTCGTTCATTAATCCCTTTCATTCCCTGCTCATTTGCTTGTATCCTCTGCAGCACGGGGAGAAGATTGTGATCCCAAGAATAGGAATTATTCTCCTTTTTGGAAATTAAAGCCAGTCCATTTAAATTGTTTGTTCCCTTTGAGATTTGCCTGTGTGCAGATGAAGGAGGTCTCCTATAATGGAGCTGAAGCCTTGGAGTGCTGAGCAGGGACACCAGGAGGGAATCTGTCCCTCTTCCTTTTGTGTTGCACCTCTCCCAGTGCCTCCCCCCCACACCCAGAGGAGATCAGCTCCAGTTTCCAGGGTAGATGGATCAGTTTTAATGGGGTACCTCTGGGCTGCTCTGGCCTCCAATGAACATGATTAAAGCAAAGATATTTGCTGATTATTATTTTTTTTTTAAGACAGGGTGAGTGTGAGCCCAAGCTCCTGGTCTGGGATGGAGATGTGGCTACCTGGGGGCAAGGGAGCAGAGCCCGAGCCAGGCTGCTGGCATGGGGGTAGAAGGAGGTTTGGGGAACTTGCTTTGCTGTCTGTGGGTGAATGGAGGCTGATCTTTTTTCCCTGCAAAACTGGAATGGAATAAGTTCTCCCAGGATGAATATGAACGATCTATTTAGCTACTGCAGCCCATTAAGTGATCCTTAAAATGTAAGTTTCCTGATTTGCAGAGATGTTGAGCTGCTCAAGTGTTTGAGGTGCTCTGGAAGGCAGCTGCCTTCTGAAGGGTCTCTAAAGCTGAGCAGATCCTTGACTGTCTTGTCCCTGTCTCATACCACGGACTTCCTTTCCATGTTGAACACCTACCAGCTATGTTGACTGTCAGAAAAGCTTGTGAGAGTAATGAACTCTGGAAACTACTTATCTGTCTTTTGAAATAAAAATATTTTTGTCCTGGAAACCAAATGGTATCTTGTACTTAGCAAATATAACTCAAACTTCCTCCATCTCAAATGACATCTGCTCACAAAACTTCTCTGGAACAACCTACAAAGCAGAAATTGTTCGATGTCTGACTGACAAGGTTTAGTTAGTATCACTTTCCAGAGGGCGATATAGGGAATTAACTCTTGCAAAGTGAGCTTAGAGCCTTTGCTTTGCTTTTACTTTGGATGAGCCCTTTCACCCCATCCCATCTGAGTGAAGTAGTGCTGTCCCTTCTGTAGGATGTCGCTTACCTTGCAGGATAAAGGATGCTGTTACCCCACGCTTGCAGTCCTTCACTGCCTCTCTGCCATTGCCTTCATCCCCCAGAGCGCTTGGAGAGCTGGATAGTTTTGCTTACCGGTTTGGGAAAGATTTGTCTACCACAGTGCCAGAAAGCGAAGACCTCCAGAAACCTGTCCTGCATCCCTGTCAGTGATGAGCTTGTGCTGGCAGCTCACTGCTCCAGCGAGGCAGAGCTGCTGTGATCCCCCCAAAGGGGTGTCAGCAGGGTGCTGAGCCGCTCCCTGCCTGCACAGCCGGTGGGGAAAAAGCACTGTTGACTTTTTCCTTGCCCAAAACCTCTGTTTTGCTTTTTGCTGTTTTAATTCTCCATAGGCAAAACCATAAGTCTCCAGCTTGATCCAAACGAGTAAAGCGAGCCACTGAGAGCAGCTGCTGCTCAGCTCGCAGCTGGGAGCAGGATCCTTTCTGGAGGATGCAGCACACAGACCTGGGCTGACCTCAGCTGCTAAGGGTGTCTCTGAAGTTGTGTGTTGCTCTGACAACTCAGAGGCTAAAATTCCCCCAAGCCTTGCTGCTCTGTGTGATTCATCCGTTCGGGCTTTGCATCTCTGTGCTCCTGCTCCTCGCCTCTGGTTAGAGGCGGCATGGTGACTGCGCGGCCACTGGTAGTAAATCAGCCAGAAAAGCACAGTTTCTTGTTTAAAAACACCACTGCACTAAAAATACCTCTGTCCCTGTCCCTGCAACCCAGATGGTGAATGGAGGAGTGTTGGGGGCCGGGCTGCAGGGGCCCAGTGGGCTGCTTAGCATGACAGCAGGTCTCTCTGGTGGTTCATCTGCAGGGCTTGGTGCCAGGTGAAGGAGATGAAGAGGCTGGTTGATGATCCCTAGTTGAGTCACAGGTCCTTTGGCTGGAGGGCTGTGTTGCTCCCCAGTTGGAGCAAGGACTGAACTGAGCTCTAAACTTCAATCCATGTGAGGTGAGGTCAAGGGTGTCCTTCCATAAAGGTCTTGGCAGGTGCTTGCTGCTGAAAGATGTCCAACTTCCTCCTCATGTGGCTGCTCAGCAGACTAGGGAGTGGGTTCAGTGTGTGCTAATTAATCCCGCTCTGTTAACCACTGCACAAATGCAGCTCTGACCCATCTTCAGTGTAGGATGTCCTGGCCTTGCTCAAATGTGAAGGATTTTCTGGTTTTGCAGCTCTTTTTAAGGATAAAGAACATGAAAGGTTGAGCCATAATTGTGGCATTAAATGAATTTAAATCTCTTGGAAAAAGCTGCAGGTACAAGTAGAGGGCCAGCTGGTTTGGCAGGCTGCACCCAGGGTTTGGGGTGTCTATGGAGAGGTCAGAGCTCACCTGCCTTCTTGTGGGGTTAAAACTGGATGAGGAGCTGCAGCTGCCACTGGACAGGGTCTTTATTTCAGCTGGAAAGAGAAGTTACTTTCTGGAGCTGCTGCTTGGTGCTTCTTTTGAGAAGTGTGTGCTAATGGGGAAATACAACAATTGTTCCCTCACCAGTCCTCTTAGTTTTGAACTGAAATGCATTCAGGCTCCTGGGAGGAAGAGGAGTGCCCCCGATGTGGTAGTCTCAGTCTTGGTTTTTAATTTAAGGTAATTTCATGGCCTGTCTCGGAAGGCTAATTACCAAGGCAGGGTGTAAATTCAGTGTGAAGGCACTAAAGCAGCACTGCCTACAGCAGCATTGTGCATGGTGATGTGATTGTGGTCCTGGTCTAGCTGTCTGGTTGGATTTTTAACTGCTGCTGAACTTTCAGAGGCAGCTTCCTTCTCGAGGTGAAGGAATTTATATGTGATCCTGGAGGGAGATTTGTCACACCCAGCGTGTGTGACAAACTGTGACAGAGACCACTGTCTCTGACCCTGTTATGGCAGAGGGTTAGAGTCCCGTCACACCCAGCACCGATAGTCAAGGATAAGAACCCAAAATGGCTCGTGGTTAGAGGGCAGAAAGTGGGTGCGAGACAGCACAAGCACATCTCCCAGGCACGCTCCAGGTATCTGGAGAGCTGAGAACTTGCTGCCATCTACCCTTGTAGCCCCTGAAAGGCTGCTTTCCTGTGCTGTCGGGGAGAGCTTCGGAGGTGGAAGGGTGCTGCTCATGTTATGGGGTTATAGAAGGTGTCAAGTCTGTGATGCTCCTGAGTTCTTGGGGCTGCAGCCAGCACTGCAGGTGTTAACTGGAGCAGGTTGGGTATTTCTATTGCAATCATGCCCAAAAGGCCAGAACTGGAGACCCAGGATGGGAGTTGCTGTCAGACACACAGTAAGATATAACAATCCTCTGGGCTTCCAGCCTTTGACTATGGAAAGGGAGAGAAAAAATACTGAAACCTGGATGTCTGTATTCACACCAACAATTGTGCAGAGGCTGCTGTGTCAGCAGCATTGGGGCAGGAGGCACTCGGGTGAGCTTGTGATGCTGAGCCCTGCCGGCACAGCCTCGGTGAGCTGAGCTCTGTCCCGGAGTTGGGGATGATGAGCCCTGGCTTGCTGTGCAGATGCACGCGGGATGTTGCTGGCAGGGGATGCAGAGCCGGACTGGGGAGTGCCTCAGCTGGAGGCCCTGTGAGAAGCAGCATGGCCAAACATCAGTATGTCACAGCTGTGTGTTAAACCTGATGGAAACGGCCTGTCCTGCCCTGCCTTTGTGCAAAGCCCCAGCTTCTGTGGAGAGCTAAAACTTGGTACCAGCATCCAACGGGCGCTCTAGTCTCTCCTAATGATGCACCGAGATGGCTATCAGCTCATTACTGTGCTGCTCTGCCTAAATGGACAGTTAATTTTCTCATAGCAGGCACTACTAGTTTGCATCCCTTATCCACTTTGTTATTGATGTAACTGCACCCAGCCGCAAATTAATTAGCTGCTGCTTTGTTGGCCCAGAGCAAATTGCTTGCAGATGCATCATAAATTTGTAGATGGTAGACTAGACTGGCAGGGCGCTGGGTGTCCTCTACATGTCTCTGTGTCAAACTCTGATTAACAACTTGGATGGAGGGAGGTGTGCTCCAGAGAAAAGTCATTATGACCCTGGGGGCCTACAGCCTTCATTGGGGAGCTTGAGAGAAGGTAAAAATGGGAAGAGGATGGTTCTGGGTCACCTCCAAAGTTCGCAGCTCTTTGTGGAAGTAGCTCGGTGTCATTTGTCATGTTTTTTTCCCTTTGCACACAGTTAGGGTCTGTGATGCAGGGATCTGACCTGGGTTGGGGTAAGCCCCCCAGGCAGGGCAGAGCTGGGGGTGAGCTGTGGTCTGACCACTGTCAAAGGGTCTCGGTGTGGCTTGAGGTGCTTTAACCTGCATGTCCAGGCTGGTTCTGGAGCTGGTTTATCCTCAGCCAGCACAAGCCCAACCTAAGTGAAGTATTCCCTCTCTACACGGCATTGATGAAAGTCTAACATCAATGAGCTTAAATTAATGATATGTTGAAAGCTCAAGGCTAAAGGAGCAGGAATTAATATCCTTGAGACCTGTCTAGTTCTGCCTCTTCTGACACCTCCTAATTTTCCATGTAAATTGGCTTATGGATCTTTGGCTCAAAGGCTGTGTTGTGTGCTGGGGGAGTCTGGCGTGGCTGCTAGGAAATTATCCAGCGTAATGGCAGGGTTATAATTGTGCCGGAGCTATTCAGATCTGCCTGCCCTGCGTGGACACCCTATCTGTGACTGGCTGGATAATCACTGCATTTACAGCCGTTTAGCGTGTATTGCTGGTTTGCTAAATACTGGCCGTCTGTGTGCCATAGGCCTGTGTGTGCACAGTTGTGCTCATAATAAAACATGATGTTTAATTCTTCTTTTATATTGATCTAACCGTGCGTGAACAGCAGGGATGGTTCTTACGCACACACCTAGAATAAGCTCAGGCTTCAGCTTGTCCAGGTAAAGTAAATTCACCTCGAATTTTGCAGGAGGTACATAAAAGCGTGAGCACAGCTGCAGGGAAATCCATTCAAAAGGTATCGATTCTGGATGTTAGTGTACAACGGTACGGACCGCAGTCTGTTTCTGACTCCACAGATAATCAAATGTGGGGGTTGACTTTTAAAACTGGTACAACAGGGAAAAAGCTGTGCAAGTCATTCAATCGGCTGAAATTCATTCAGCATTTAAATTAAAAAAGGTCTGTTGATTAGCTGCTGGTTTGAGGGCTGTGGAGCACAACAAGAGCTTGTCCCTCTGCACAAATGTAATAAGTAAAAAGATATGAAGAGAGTTTCCTTTTGCACTGTGAGTTTGCGTCTGGAAAATTCCCTTAATTTGTACACAGCAACGCTCCTTAATTTTAAGGCCTGAGCTGAAGATGGGAACCATAGTAACATCAATAATAAATCCTCAGAAGAAAGGGAAGTTTTGCTAAAAAAACTGTCCCTGTCTGACCCTGGGAGATGGTTAAGGAAACAAACCTGTGCCAACCCTGAGGCGCAGCCGGGCTGTGCCAGCTGTGACAGAGGCTCGGGGGACGATGCTGCCCCTTTTGCAGCTGCAGATCTGCTCAGCAGGCTGTTGGGATGGGCTCAGGCTTGGGCGCAGCACAACAAAGCCTGACAGTTGCTTTCAGGAAGATGTACATGAGGGCAGGGACCTTTCCTAAGTCCAGGTTTGAAAATAAAGTCTTTGCTCAGCTCAGTCACCCAAATTCTGGAATATTTCAGCAGAGATGCTCTGAGCACCAGGTTCATTCTGACCAGTTGAAATATTTTTGTAGGGTGGAAATCAAGATGGGAATGTGCAGAGCAGAAGCTCTCCCAGGCTCATTGAGGACCTTTCGTTGTTATGTTAGATGGGTATATTGCTGACACCTCCTTGCTGACACTCAGTGCTGTTTTGTGCTCTGGTGGTTTTATTTAGTTTGCTGTATGGGGTGTTTTGGCAACAGCGTGGCCAGGGCATGCCCAGGGAGGGGAGTCTGAACAGGCAGTGAATGGAGATCTTGACACCTCTGTGCTAACTAAAAAGCAGTATTATAAGCAACAGCCTTATAAGCAGCCAAAATCAACTGTCTTGACAGCTACTAACAAGGCAAATAAGTCTGCAATAGATTTTGGTAAAACTCACCTCTGGTTTTAATTAGCTCAATTCAGTTTTCAAAGTATTGGAACTGACTTTGATTTTTCTCTACTTCTCTCCCTAGGAGAAAGTAGCAGGAGCTAAGTTAAGGAGGTGGTCTATTTAAAAAGAACTAAACCCCCAAATTCTTTCTCTCATAAAACAAGAAGATGATTGTTTCCCTTAGGCTACTCTTCCCTCAGTGCTGAAATTTTCTGGCTCTCTGAGGCTCCCAAGGTTCAAACAAGCCCCTCAGAGGTGCTGCTGGTTTTTCTTGACTGTTTCCTCTCCCAAAGTGGAACAAATGGTGCTGACTGGTCTTTTTGCCGAGTCCTTAGAGCTTGCTTACATCTCTCCCTTCCCAGTGCCTGTGTCATCACCCTTGGTCACAGATCTTTTTGATTAAAGGTGGCTTGCTTTTAGTTATGTGATGAAAACTGAACAGCTTTGTGCAGTTGACACTCTCACCATCGTGGTGTCCTGACCTCGGAGGCTGGTGAAACCTTTCCCAGGAGCCTAGAAGGAAACCTCTAATAGAAGCCTGATGGGGAAAAGTCAGGTCAGGAATGAAAAGGAGGAAAGAAAATTATGCCAAACTATTGAAATGTTTTAACCTTGTGTTATCATCCAGGGAAAAGCCTCCAATCAACTCGTTTCGTTTTAAGCCAGAGCATGTGTGTGTGCATCTGTGGTTTTCCTGTGTGGACAAACACTGCTGGAGAGGTTTCTGCTTTATCTCACAGCCTGTACAGAGGTGTAAAGCGTGGGCGAATCGCAGGGGAATGGTCAGGATCAGATGTGTCTTGCTGGAATATATCACCACCATGAGCCCCAGTTTCTCTCATGGGGGAAATGGGTAGATTTCTGCCCTCTCTGCAAGTTACGGATGTGGAGTTATTAATGTTCATAACATGGGCCAGAGGGTGTTGCAGAAGTGTCACCTAAGACAGTTTTGCCAGCTTCAAAAGTCATATAGCATCTGCTAATCAAATCTCGTTCCCACTCCCTCTTCTCCCCACCAGCTACAGCTCAAGTAAGGCTGATGTTGTATTTCCTCAAGGTGTTTGCTGTTCACACTAATGCATCCTGAAATACAGCCATTGGCACTAAAATGTCAGATGTGATGTGAAGCAGCAGGATGGGGTAATATGAGCCACTTGCAGAGCCACCGCTGCCAGCTGTGTCCTCGTTATGTGTGACACTGCCCGAGTGCAGGCAGACATCTCACAGATTGCTGAGTGGCTCCCACTTTCAGACAGCAATTTTTCTTTTGGGAGTTAATAAAAGCATCAAGTCATAAAAGTTCCTATCTGAGTTTCTCAAGGACCAAACCTGTTTTACCCTTTTCCCCATTTTCTGTTTCTTCATCCTTTCACTTTAAGAGGAATACATATTTCAAAATTTCTGTAGTCTTCCTGTTGTCCTTTATACTCTGCGTTTCTCAAAGCTTCCTTTACCCTGAGATGTATCAGGCTTGTTCTTTCAGGAGTCAGGCTCGTTTGATCAAAACACTAACATTAAGCTGAGTTTTGTTTCCTGGTGCCCTGTTCTGCAGGAGCTAGCTCTTGTCCCCTCACTACCACCAGTGCTGTCCCCAAATTCCTCCCTCTGTACTACCCTTTTCTAGCTCATCCTCAATATGAGGAAGGAGCAGAGCAAAGGAACTCGGGAATTTTCTTAAAACTTGGCCGATATCCTCAGGAGTTCTCCCATTCTAGCTGATGGGAGAGTGGGACAGAGCAGCTTTTCTCCAGCTGTGATCTGGGCTCGTTTGTTCTTCCAAAATGAGACACATCTTCAAAGCTGCCTTTGCAAATGAGTTGCCAGACATCACCCAACAGCTGCCTGCAAGGGGGGAACTGTAATGTGGATTTGGACTCTGAATGTTGGTGAGGTATCCTGGTATGACCAAACCCGTGGCTCTTTCTGTGGGAGCTGCAATGATGGGTAACTAATAAATTGATAAATCTCATTTCTCCAGAGCTGGCAGCAGCTAGACTGTGCCCTGCTGCTTTCTGTCTGAGATGGCTGCATTCTGGGGAATGTGATAAATTCATTCCTGTAGGGGTTTTGTGGAAAATGTTCCAAAATATGAACTGCTGCTTAGATCATACCTTTTTGAACTGCCTGTGTTGTCTTTGAGGACTTCCATCACGCTTGTAATCTCTAATACAGAAGCAAGAGGGTTGAATTCCTATTAAGACCTGATGCTCCTGCAGCTTTGAAGCAGCTTACCATGTGAACAGTCAGACACAGGATTTAAAATCTGTGCTTCTGCACTTGAGCTGTCACAACTGCAGTTCATTAGTACCAATGGTTCCTCTTTAAAGAAGAGATTAAACACTTCAGGAAAACAGTCATGACAGATTTAAAGTCTCACAGCCTTGTTACTGGTTACCAAAACTTGTTTTCTGCTCGTAGTTCTGTAAGTTGGCTACATGTTGGTAGAGCTTAGTCAGCCTCGTACTCATCTGGCTGCTGGGTCATCTCTCCCAGCCCGCGGGGTGTATCTGATATCTTTGCAGCTATTGCAATAAGCTAATTTTAAAGAATTAGTACAAAGAAATGATCTGGGGAGATTAAAGAAGCGGAGGCTATGTCCTCTCTCTGATACATCAAGGCTTGGCTGATCTGCCCGATCCCTGATGCTTGCAGGCTGGTCAGCGCTGTGGCTTTTATCTGTCACTTGTAATGCTGTGGACTCAAGTGTTCCTGGCAACTTTCTTTTCTTGAATCTCCACTTCTCTTGTTTCCTTTCCTGTTCTGAAGGACAGAGTCAAGATAAGCAGCTGCTTTTCTCAGCAGTACTGAAGATTTTATCTGAGATGACCGCCTCCACTTTCCAAGAAAGAAGTGGTCATCATTATTCGCCTGTCTCCAGCCACCATCGAGGTTTGGGTCATTAGTACTTGGAAAGCATTTGAGATTAGTAGACTCCAGGGAGTAGAGGACAGCAACATGTCAGTTTTCCTTCTTTCAGCTTGTTTTGGTGGTGCAGTCAGAGCCCCAAGATGTCAAACTCCACTCTGCAGCAGCCACAGAAGAAGCTCCTGGTGTGACTCAGACCTTATTTTCCTTGGCTTTTCTCTAATCCCATGTCGTTAATTTTGGTGGAGGCAGTGGCGTGAGTGAGAGCAGGCTGGGTTTCCTTCTGTGGTTGTGCAGTAAAGGGAGGCTGGGCTGCCTTGTGCCATCACGGCCCATTTGATTGCCTGATGAGGGTTAATCTCTCGGATCCACGTGTGTGATGTGTAGGGTGTTGTCCTATTTTGGAAGAGATTAAATTACCCATCTGAACATGGGTGCTGGGGCTGGTCAGAGAGGGCAGTGAGGCTGGGGCGTGCTCACACCCCTTTAGCACATCAGTTCAGTCACAGGATGTGTTTGGCCATCCAAGGCAGGCTCTGGGTTTAACTCTTGTTCTGGGATTGAGTCGGGCTGTGTGCATGCAGCCGGGCGGTGTGATGCGGAAACGCAGCAGAGCACTTGGAGTCTGGTCCACAGCTGCCCCATGTCTGCCCCAGGAGGCTCTCCAGTGTCCATCACAGCTTCTGTGTTTACAGCTTTGTTTATAATCTCCTGTTCAGTCTTTCAAATCTTCCCTCTCCATGCACAGATGATAACTTGTGAAGTTTCATGAACATGTGAGTTGGGAATTATTGCTGCTAAAGAAACTTCTCTAGGCTTGAGGAAACTAAGGCAGTGAGAGAAAAAAGGGCAGACAGGCATGAAACAAGGGACTAAGACTACCTGCCAGGCCTGTCTGGAAATTGTTGTAAAGAAATAAGCAGACACAGATGTAAACTAGGCCAAGTCTCTGTGTGCAGCTACACGGCCAGCTCAGCACAGCCTTGATTGAGACCACAGTGGTGTCCTCCCTCCTCTCACATCTGCACGCCAACACCTCAGCTACATGCTTTAGCCAGATCTGGAGGTGAGAAAATGGTAAGGTATCAACAGCAGAGCTCTAATCCATTCCTAGCAAGCCTGAGCTTGGAAATGATGCCGTGTGGACAGGGAAGATGATAGATGAGGCTGCTGGTGCGGAGATGTGGGCCGTGAGTGGCTCACTGTTAGCCTGTGGCTGGGAGGTGGGCTACAGATGCTCCCAGAGCACCTCTTGGGGTGATGGGATCCCTGTCAGGGCTCCATAAACCTGATGGCAGAGGGGCTCTATAGGGTCTTCCAGCCTGGACATGGATGCAAACCTGAGGGGTTGTGGCTGCACTGTGGGATCTGGTGTAGAAAGGGGAGGGAGATGGAGAAGTGCCCATCCAGCTTCCAGCAGCCTTGGGACAGGCTCTTGTTTGTGCCGTGGCTGTGTGAGATGCTTTCCCGCACCAAAGCGTTGCCCAGCATCTCTGCAGGGGAGTTCTCAGCATTCTGCGTGCATGTTTCTTTGCTCTCATGTTGGCACTGGAGCCGCAGGGAAGGTGCCTGGCTGCTCCAAAGGAATCTGAAGATAAATAAAGACATCTCTGGGGCACGTAGGTCCTTAAGAACCAACCACCCAGACCAGCCTCTTCCATCCTGTAGCCTTCAGCCTACTGGGGATCTTCTAGTAGGACCAGAAGTAAAACCAAAACCTGACTGTAGTCAGTGCAGCTCTTTTCCCAACTGCGCACAAAGCTGGTCTGCTCCCTTTCCCTCTAAAACCAGGAGTAATTAGCCATGCTGCAGCAATATAATTAATGGTGGGTTGGATTTGCTGGGTAAAGCCACCCTGACCACACAAGAGACATCCTAATTAGCCTGATTGGGCAATTACGATGCAGGGTTGATGGGGAGATGCTGGAATGTTGTTTTTCTTTTTTTTTTTTTTTCTTTTACCCTGAGTCAGAGTGTGTCAGGGGAAGAGGGGGGAGGTCTCATTAAAATCCCCTCAAGAAAGACACGTAATTTATTTCACACCAAACAATTGATGTTTCCCATGCTGCAGAAAGACTGAATATTAATTCCAGCAAATGGGTCCCTTCTCATTGAGCTGCCAGTGTTCGTGTTCTTAAACCCAGAGATGGTGTCAGTGCTGGCTGGGGGCTGTGGTTTGACACAACACAGCTCAGCCCAGGCACAAATGTTTACGTGCTTTCCTCAGGAGCAGCTGTTGGCTGGGGGAAAGTATCTGGACTTGAATAAAAGCAAAGGACAAGCAACTTGTGCTCACTCCGGAAGGTGATATTTTACTCTCTCTTCTGAAGCAGTTTCTGTGTTGATAACATGACAAATCTACATTGCCAGAGCACTTGGAGGTCTAAGTTGGGGATTATGGTCTAGGAGGTTGTAATGACTTGATCTTTTAAAACAAAAAAAAAAGGGGGGGGGGAGCTAAATCCTCCAAAATGCTTTGTGCAAGTTGAAATCCAAAGTCTTAATTTATGAGCAGACAGGAAGGAGGACAGTGGGAGCCCCGATGTGAACAGCTTGCTCCTTTCAAAACCTATTTCCATTTCTCGGTAGGAGGAACCTGGCTGCTGGAGAAGGTGCATCTTTGGGAACCAACCTCCTAGTGGAACAAGTCGATAAGAGCTTTAAGAAGCTCTCAGCAATGGTAACTTCACCCACCATTTCCATCACTGTGCTTATTCCTGTTGAGTGCTCTATGCCAACATGTGTGTAAACATGTCAGTGTTTGGCTTTCTCTGGGCAAGCCCCATGGGAGAAAGAGCCTGCAGCGGGCTGTGGGTGTGAGAGGCACCGTTCCTGGACAAGGCAGGAGTCTTCTCCTTGCTGCGGCTCCTGAAGGAGAGCTCTGCTCTCTCCTCTGAAGTGTCTGGTGGAGCAGGGCATGGCGGCCGGTGTTGCCAAGCTGCTGTGCTTCCAGCAGCGAGTGTAGGAAGATAATCATAAGAGCTCCTTCAGACTTAGCAAAGGCAACTTAATAAAAACCAACCACCGCAATAATTAAAATGATGTCACTGCCTCTCAGCCTGCCTACCCTGCGAGTGGAAACCTGCAGGGGACAGAAGAGCACAGGCTGGAGGGAAGGGCTGACTCATCTGTTAACTTAGTTTTAAGTGGAAGAAATAAGGTCTGAACCAAAACCTATGTGTCACTGTTTAACTAAAGCTCAGAAAAATCACTGCCCCAAAGGCAAGATCTCCTTTCTGTGGAGCCAGACCCTGCAGATTTCCTTTCCTCATGCAGTGCCAGATGATGATGCAGTCAGTACCTGGGGTAGGGTCTGCTCCCTGTTGTGCTAAAGACCCTCTGACTGCTGGGGTGTAAACCCAAGCTCACCCTGGTGTGATGGGCAGAACCTGGTTCTTGTTTCTGGGGGACTAACCTGGGATGGACTTGCAGGACAGGGCCTTGAGCCTTTGGTGGTGCTTGTGATGTTCAGCTGCTGTGCTTGGGGAGGATGATGCTGATGTACTGACAGCGCTTTGGAGGAGGAATCCTTCGTACGAAGGCTTAACCCCGGGGAGTGTTGACATTGCTCCAGCAGCATTTAGAGATGGTGAAAGGTACTGAGCTGTTGACCCTGGAGGCTTTTCTGACATGCTTGTCCTTAATACATCCAGCAGGGCTTATGAAGGCACCACTCCATGTGCACCATCGTGTCTCACACTGAAGTGAGCCACTTGCCAGGTGTAACTTTGCAGTTACTGAAGCCCATCTCTACGCTTTGGGACAAGCCAGTGCTGCTGCTCTCCCATGAGCCAGACTGGGAGATCGGGAGTGACAACTTCCATAGCCAGCACTACTGTACTGTAGAGAGATGCTGTGAGAGGAACAGCTACGGGGTCCTGTATGACTGTAGGAGCTGTTTCTCAAACGGGATATGGGCAGGTCCCAAAGGCTCTAAGAACAGCTGTCATCTCTCGGGACATCTTGCAATCAGGGAGTACATCTCTTAACAAAGGTTTTCCCTCCAGTGGTGCAGTGAGTTCCCTGTTCAAATGCTGCCCTGTAAATACAGCTTCAAAATGTATTTTCTGTTGCCTGGAGGAACCAGAGGGCCCCCATCTGCTGGAGGAGCCCTCCCCTGGGAGATGGGGGCTGTGGATGAGACATCCCTCCCCCTTTACTTCTCTGCTGTTGGTGAGACTTTCCTGTGTGCTGTCCCCTCCCCAGCCCTGCAGCAAGGATGGAGCAAGTGGAAAGGCTGCAGGGTGGGTGTGAGGGTTTAGCTGTGTTGCTTTCCTAACAGGGAGGTCAGTGAGAAAGAGCATTGCAGTGTGGCCCCGTGTCTGGCAGAAGGACTAATGCAAAGCGAGTGGGCTGGGAATGTATCTGTACCTGCCGCATGGCTCCTCTCCCACCGATGAGTCTGTTGAATTAAATGCGTCCAATTAGCAGCTCAGGAGGATTGATGAAACATGATTACTCAGGTTCTGGCTGTGTCCCAGGGGCCAGTGAGTCACCCCACCTTTCCCTCCTCCCCACCAGTAGCCACCAGTGTTGTGCTCACTCTCCATCATGCTGCGGTTTGCTCCTGGGTGGGTTTTGCTGTGCAGAGTTCAGGGGGGGAAGGATGTCACCAGCCCGTCACCTGGCAGGGCTCTGGGGACACAGACTCTAGCTTGCCCTTAGGGATGGTTTGGCAGAGTTATAACTGCCTGGTGGGGATGGGGATAGGGGAAAAGAGGGAACTGAGAGGGGTGAGCCACGGACTGAATCCTGCAGCAACCAACAGAGATGTCTCTACTCCTGGCTGGGAAAGTTGGAGTAAAAGTAATTGGACCATCTGCCCTTTGTGGGAGTTTATCAAGAGCAGAGCTGTGAGATGTGGCTTCAGTCACACCTCTGAGGACAAGGAGGGGAAAAGGGAGTGGAGCTGAGCCCATCTGTCTTCCTGCTGTCTGACGAGGCAGCTCGCGAACACACAAGGGCTGGCAAAAGGAGCCGAGGAAATCTGTCTCATCCAGTGTGGCAGGCTGTTAGTCAGAACAACTAGATGGATGTTATGAAACCACGCAATGGAATAGTTTCTTTCTATCACCTTTTGGTTTTGGGGGTGTTTTTCCTCAGTTATTTAGCCGGATTTCCCTTAGTTTCTCTCTGTGTATGGGAGGCAGGACTGCAGGAAGCACACAGCGTTATCTCTGTGCCCCTCTCACCGTGCCTTTCAGATGGACCTCGCAGCACTTCAGCTGCCTGTCTCTGCAGGAGTAGCTGTGTCCTTTTCTACTTAGCGATGCCTTTTATTCAGGCTCTGCAATCAATAACTGAGGCACTGAGATGTGGGGGATCACATAATAAATACAAAGAGCAGAATAGACAAAGAGGTGAAGTTGAACACAAACCAGAACATCAACAGGCTCTAAAACTTAACAAAGGCAGCTCTGGAAAATAAGGAAAGGGGGAGGATGCTTGGAATAGGTCACACCAAGGTGCACAGAAGCTGTGTAGCTACTGGAAGGCCTTACCTTACCCCCTAGGTAGGGAGACACCTCTGAAGAGCTTTGATCAAAATGTTTGTGTTTGAAGGAGAGGCTTCTGTTCGTCTTGCCCCATGCTTTGGGGTGATTTAGGGAAGATGGCAAAAAGCTGTTTGTGTCTGTGCCTCTCTTCCCAACCTCCCAGCACATCCATGGGTAACCACATCCTTGTCTTCCCGAGGTGCATTTTCCAGAGGTTTTATGGGTATATATGTGGAAAGGGAGGGGACCTCACAGCCAGCATTTAGACATCTGGACTGAGAAACCCCTTGGGGACAGGCAGGAGGAACATGAGGGACTGGGAACCATGACCCTATGCAGAGCAGTGGGAAGGGGCAGGTGCCTCTGCTGGGACACCAGCTGGATGGGAAGCCTTGTCCCTGGAGTTGGGACCAGGTCTCTCTAGCATGGCTTTCCCCCTCATGTAAATGAAATCTAAAAGGACTTCAGCCTTGACTTTGGTGTGATGAGATCTGGAAAAGGTTTGCCCCATGAAGACCCTTTCCAGTGTTGTGCCAGCTGCTGCTGCCCACCCTTCTTGGGTAGCCCACGGTGCCTCCTAGATCTTAGCACGTGGCTTGGCCACACCGGGTCAGACTGACTCACTTAAGACGGGAACAGACTAGTTCGACCTAAACACCTTTACTGTAAGCAAGATAATATCTTCAATGTGCGGTGCTCTGAGAGCCCAGACAATTCCGTCTGTTCTCACTTCCCTCATACTTTCCTTATTGCTGGTGTTAAAGAATGAAAAAAAAACCCACCCAACCATTCCCACCTCCTTTCACCGAGAAGTGTGCCAGTCCTCCCCTGAACTTCCTTATGGGAGAAAGGTAACACAATAGCTTCCCTTGTCCCGAGAGCAAGGCTGGCTGGCACAGTGCGTTTCCTCGACCTTCACTCCCGAAACCTTCAGGAGAGTACTGGCCAAAGAGCAAAGCAGCTCTGTGAACACCAGCACAGGTGTGAATTCCTGGCAATTAAAATGGGGCAAAGATTTTTAAAGTCATAAAGTTTGCAAGCTCCATATGTGTCTGTCTGGCTTTATTGCCAGGTAAACTGGTGAAAGATTGATAAGATACCGTACGGTCGTGGTGTGGATGTGCTGCAGTGGTGGGTGCAGGCTGGCAGAGCCCGGAATGAAAATACAGAGAAACCCTGCCATGAGGCTTGTTCAGTGACTTAAAAAGCAAGGCGCTGCATCTGATGTTGCCGAAAGTGCAGGTGCTGCACACCGGCCTGCTTTGATGGCCAGAGGTGAGTGAATGGCCGTGTGTGCTCTGCAGGGTATAGACAGAGATACCGACTGTGCTTAAACACCCGTGAGCGTGGGGTGTGTGCGTTAGGAGCACCTGCCAGTGTGCATGGGGCTTGGTCCTGTGCAGGAGACAGCTCTGCTGTGTGAGGGTGAATTTCTGTTCTGGGCACAGTGTGGGTGGCTGGTGGTGTGAAACCATAAGCATGGGAACAGAATCTGTTGTGCTGTTTGAGGTTTTTAATTCTTCTTTATGTTAAGTTAATCTACAGTAACAAGTCCCTCCATGTTTGACAAGTGTTGAACAATGCCTGCACCGTCCCCCGGGAGCCCTGCGCGGGCTATCCGTGTAATCCCCCGCGTTCAGCCCATCTGTGCTGACTTCTCTCTAATCTTTGCAATGAGCAAAGCTGTTCCCTAATCTGCGACTGTTGAAGCTGCATATACAAAACAGACATTTAGTTTTCCCTCTTTCAACTTGGTAAAGCACTTGTTATTTTGAGAAAGCTGCATAAGCAACTCTGCTTCCTCTGAGCTGCCTTTTCACATCTTCTCGCTCCACAGATCTCTGCACGTTGTGTTTTTAGTCGTGTTTAAAACCCTCTGCCTGGGGTTCCCCGATGGCCACGCAGACTGTGAGGCACAAGAGCAGCATGAGGAACTAGCAGCGTGGAAATAGGCTCATTGGCATGAAAAGCCATAAAGCTGGTGTCAGCAGCAGTCGCTGGAAGCAGAAGAATTTTCTGCCTGGTTTTGCTTGAAATATTTAGAATTAGCATAGAAATCAGCCAGCTCTTGAAAATATCTTGGTTGCCAAACAACACAGCCCGCTGGAGGCAGATGGGGCTGGACCGAAAGGCCGAGTGGCAGACCTAGGTGAGACCGCTGGCCCCAAGATCTTTCTCTGCTGTTTGCTTCTAGGATATGGACACAGCCATCAAAGCTTGCAGGTCAGGTTTCTTACAAAAAATAAATATATGACATTTTGTTTCAGAGGTTGAGGTTTTGAATGAAGCAGCTCTGTATCAGCAGGCTGCTTAGGAATCCTGCTCAGGCTGAGAATCACTGGGCAGTGGTGTTGATACAGGTTTTACTCTTCCAGGGTGGACCTTCTCCCTTGAAATTCTCTTTACGTCCTTTCTCTTTTCCCTCCAACCTCTCTGGGGGCCTATTGTCTTGTGTGATAGTCCTCCTGTGCAGGAGTGGACAGAAGCAGCAGTATGCAGCATCTCATGGGCCAAGGGCAGTGTAGGAGCCGAGTCCTGCAATGAAAAGGGACGCACCTGGACTCTTGGAGGTGGAAGCTGGTAGTTCATATGCTTCACAAGAATTGCCTGAAGCTGCTGCTTCTCCATCGGCTTGTGGATCTGAAGGCTTTTTGCTGCAATCACTTCAGAGTGCCCTAGTGAACAGCCACAGTCACAGGCAGCGAACGTGGGGAAAAGTCCTCCAGAAACTGGGTCTGCTGGGTGGATTCTGGTGCCAGTTTTAGACATACACTAGCCTCCGTCATGCTGTTGTTGTTGACAGAGCTGCTGTTGCGACATGGTTCTTTTGCGGGGCGGATGGCCACTAAGAACTGGCGTTTGAAGGTCTCGCTGAGGGCAATGTAGAGGAAGGGGTTGAGGCAGCTGTTGGCATAGCCCAAGCTAATGGCAAAGTTGTAGGCATAGAAGAAGGCCATGGATGGTGTGTCAATGCCGAGGTGAACCAGCTGGAGGATGTAGAAGGGAGCCCAACAAATAAAAAAGGCAGAGCAGATGGCAACTGCCATGCGGGTGACTTTCTTGGTACGTATCCGGAGGCTCCTCTGGGGCAATGGGACCACAGTGGTGGCCATGTGCTGGAGGATCTTAAAATAGACCACACAGATCACAATCAGTGGCACAGCGAATGCCAACATGAACTGATAGAGGGTGAACCAGTAGATATCAGTCTCTGGGTTGGGAAGCAAGAGAGCACAGCGGACAGTCCCGTCCTCCAGAGGCATGAGACCTGCATACATCCACACGGGAATGATGGTCAGGAAGGAGAGGAGCCACACCAAGCAGATAACTAGAGCTGCAACACACGGTGTCCGGACGTAGGTAGATTTTAGAGGGTAGACAGTTGCCAGGTACCGGTCCAGTGTCATCACTGTAAGGATGTTGGTGCTGGTGATCTGACTGTTGGTGTCCAGGGCAGTGATGATGGTACATAGGGGAGCTCCAAAGTACCAGGAGCCATTGCCTAGGAGCTGGTGGATGAGGAAGGGCATGCCCAAGAGGAAGAGGAGGTCCACAATGGAGAGGTTGAAGATAAAAATGTCAGGCACAGTCTGTTTGCATCTCAGCTTCTTCTTTTTGACGATAGTGTAGATGACAATGAGGTTCCCCACGATGCCCAGGAAACAGATGATGCTGAAGAGACTGGGCATGATCACGTTGGTGTAGGGTGCTGGCTTCTCTGCTACTGCCAAAACAAACCAAAGCCATGAGTACAACCCAGAGGCAACCTCTTTACGTATCTGTGTGCTTTCCCTGTCCTGCAGCTGGATCCCCCTCAAAGATGTAGCTCGGAACAATGTTTAAGACCCTCTGCCATGCTTGGAGAGGCTGAGCTGAAGAGTTGACACTTCCTCCTCTGCCACCCAATGCCGGCAGCACACCACCCAAATCTGGCCCCGTGTAGACATTTTTCCTCAAGTTTCCTCATGTACTTCTGACCTGAAACTTCCCCAGCTCTTTTTGGGGGGCTAATGTGAGGCTGATGTGCCTCTGCACTTGCCAGTGTCTGACAGGGAGTGGATAGTAACTTTTTTTCCAGGGAGTTCTGGGTGTCCAGCCATTTTGAGGGGAGTGCGTGGGGCAGCTGGTGCTTTTCACATCAGGAGTAAGCCTCTGTGGGTGCCACAGTCTGGAGGTAGTCAGTGCTCAAGCTGTTGTGTCAGAAAGCTTCAGCTTGTCTATTGGATTGTTTATCTATTGTACAGTGTGAGACACAAAGTTCATTGACCTTGCAGGCACATAACTTGTGCTGATCTGTATTGTGAGATCTGGGATCATACCCTGGCTGTGTCCCACCTCTCTTGTCAGGGCTAGGTCAGAGCATGCACTCCTTTCGATTTTCCTTCCCTGCTCCTCTCCCTTTCTATAGTTTATTTTCTAGAAAGAAATCCAGGTGTGTGTGGCCAGACAAGGTTCTGGGAGTGTGTTCAGAGTGGCCCTTCAACAGAGAGTGCCATAGTCATACATGGAAAAAAACACAGCTTAAAGCTGCTGTCTCTGAATTCTGGATGGAGATGGATTTCCAAGGCAAAATTTTTGCCTGATAACACTTAGCTTGTTAGCACTGATGCTTGACTGTTGCTCCTTGGGGTGAGAGGGCCAAATAAACAAATTCACATTTGCCTTCTCCCCAGCTCAGGTTTAAAATCACATTTTGAAGCCACAAGCCCTCAGTGCCACCCAGCAGGAATCTATGCTCTTGGACACAGAAGATGCTGTCTAAGGCACTGATTGCCTCTGTTTTGCAAGGCTGCCATGTGCAGTGTGTAATGGAGTCTGAAATCACCCTTCTCAGCTGAGGCAAATCTCATTTTCTTTCATTACTCCTTTCCCATGAGACCTGTTGTTTTGCGTTTTTTTCCTAGGGTAAGGCTTTGTGCGAGTTATTTGTGTGGCTGTTACAAAGACACGCATGACAGCCCCTAAGCCTAGACTGCATGTGTCTTTCATTGAATTGCAGATGATTCAATGTGGTGGTAATTGGAAATGCTTTCAGTCACTGTACTGTTCCATCTCCTTAGCAGCCTACACCTGTAGGAGAAGTGGGGAGGTCTCCTCCAACAGAATCTAGGGAAATCTTGAAAATGAGATTGAGTGAAATAACAGATACTCATAAGATGCTGTCTCTGCCAAAGTGGTGTCTGTTTGCTGAGGTGGTATTTGCTGATTTTGACCTCTAGAATTCTTGAGCACAAAATTCTCTGCCACACCAATGTAAATCTGGAGAAGCTTGACTGAATTGGCAAGATAACTGAGGCTACACTGCTGGCCTGGCCTCTGGCTGGAAAAGTAGGTGTGTGACATACCAGCTGTATGTAATAGTTCAGTGCTCTTAGAAGTGATGAGCTGCCACTGCCTCAGTCCTGGCACTAGGGAGCAGCCAGCTTAGGCATAAGCAAGGCTAAAGTCAGAATCCAGTAAAGCTGTTGCTGCACCATTTTATGGGAAAGCCTCTAGGCAGATGACAGAAGCAGCCAGTGAGGCACAGGAGAAGAACTGGCAGGGGCCTGAAAGTGAAAGCCAGGTTTGGTTGTTAAGGCAAAAAGCCTGATCCAGGCCATTCGTGGGGGGTTAAATGGTCCCTGTTCCTCCTGGCTTCTCATTAGCACAAGGAAATGCCCAGTGTTGCATGTCTTTTTATAGATAACATACTGTCATCAGCACCCTGTTGAGACATAATACTTGGTCTTCAGCACTCAGCCTGTGTGTCCACTGAACATCCAAACAGATCTCACACTTCTTAATGCTTGAAGTTGTCAGACTAGAAATTGGAAGATGACAACTGTGGTCCTGCTGTTCTGCACGTAGCTTTATGAGTTCTGCTCTCCTCTTTTTTTGCCCCAAACTTTGTTATGAATGTGGTGGGAATGGATTGTATGAGTGAAACATAAAAGTCAGTTAGTTAGCTGGAAACTGGGACAAAAAGTCCTTTTTCTGCAGTAAAATCATGAGTGTGCTCACGGTGACCCTGTAATATTTGAAATAAGCCTTAGAGCAAAACATGTGCAAGCCCAAAGGCTTTGTGTGAAAGGTAGCCTGTCTAGTGCTGTAGCACCTTTCCTGCTGTTGGTATTTTTGCAAGCAGGACTTTCAAAGGTTATTAGCTGGAAGCTAGTGTGAAGCGATAGTCCATGTGTGTATTATGGGCTAAAGTCAGAAGTGCATGACTATCAAATACTCAGTTATCTCTTTTCTAAAGCCTCTTTCATATTGAGATATGGTTGAATCAGTATTTTCAGTGCTGCTTCTATGGACATAAAAGTAGCTTTGTTTACTTTGTTTACTGAAACTGCTACTTCAGGCATTGATTTGTCCTTTGTAGTCTGTGGCTGCCCTGTTACTCTTTTAAAAAGTCCCAAAGGCGGACTACACTACGTGAACTGAATGAGGATTGGCCTACATTCTTTTTCTCCAAGGTGATTGTTGTCCTCAGCCTTGCCCAGATACATAAAAAACTCTTTACTGCTTTTCAGAAGGAAGCACCTCAGGTACTCTTTCAGTTTGTAAAGGACATGGTGGTGGAGGTGAATTAAAGACCACATATAAAGCACCTTCTGTTGAAGAGTTTCACCAGCTTGCACCATTGAGAACTGGCCTGCCTGACCCTAAACCATTGATTCTTTTTTTTTGGGTGGGGTGGGGGGGGAACAGGGGCGGCACGTAGAAAACAGGAGATTGATGGGGATCTTTGCTTCCCTCTCCAGCAATGTCTCGTGTTCTCAGTGCCTTGTTCCCCTCCCTGTCCAGCTGGCATGGTTCTATGTCTCCAGCGAAGTCCAATGGGCTGATGGAGTTATTATTGTCTCTAAGCCAAAAGGGAGTGAACCGCTTCAAGCCCCTACAGCCGGTGGTGGGGTTTGGACGTTATTTGGGTGTCCCGGGACCGAGGGCTGGGCCCGGGGTCCTCCCCAGCCCCCGCGAGTGCTCAGCCCCGTCCGCCCCCCGGGCCCCCGGAGCTGTCCGCCCCTGGGTGCTGAAGGCGGCTCGCCCCGGCTGGCAGCCCCAGGACGGGGACCTGGGGAGGGGGGGGGCGGGGCGGTGCCCTGCGCTCACCCTCACTCACTTCATGGGGTACCGACTGGCCCTGTGGAGCCCGAGAAGCTCAAGGGGTGTGTGCGGGGAGACTTCACCCCGAAAAGCTCCCCTTGCCCCCACCCCGGCCCCGCGCGGGCGCCCCGCCGGGGAGGTGCGGTTCCGCCCCGGGCAGCCGCTGCTCACCTGAGCCGTTCCGAGCCTCCGGCGCCGAGAAGTTGCGGGAGGAGTTGGTGGGGGCCATGGCAGTGAGTCCCGGTGTCAGGGATGACAAAGTTGGACAAGTTCCTTCGGTGGGTCCGCGGCGGCGATGATGTGCCCCCCGTCTCCCTCGGGGACCCCTCTCTTCTCGCCTTTCCCAGGCTCGTGCGGGGGGCAGGAGCCCTCCCGCAGCCAGAGAGCAGAGGCTGCGGCTGAGCTCCGCTCGCCCACTCACGCCCCGCCGAGCCCGGAGCAGGTACTGACATCAAAAAGCAGCTGACTCCGCTGGCTACGTCGACTGAGAGCATCCCTCCACCGCCATCGGGTGGGAGGGAATGTCGGGGCCGGGGGGAGCTGCAGACAACCCCCCCTCTCTCCCCCCCCCC
>VZTO01028006.1:2322-31200 GCA_013400615.1 Syrrhaptes paradoxus | reverse complement strand
CCCCCTCCCCCCCGATTCCCAGCCGAGTGCCTCGGGAGGGATGCGGCGAGACCCCTTCTCATCACATGCCGCCTCTGAAGGGACAGCCAGGATCTGTGCCTTCCCAATTGCATCCAGCCAGCCAGCTAGCTCTTGTTGTCGTCAGTAGGAGAGGAATAGCTGATTTTTGTCTTTTAAGTAGCTCTGATCTCCTGCCTTCAGTGTGTATCTTTCTCTCTTGCTGAGACACGTGCACTTTTCATCCCTGAGTCACAGGCACGTCCCTGCCTGTGGGGTTGGGGCATGACAAGGCACCAAATTACTGAAAATCTGTTGCCTTGACCCTGTGAACCCTTTAACTCTAATTCCAGCTCGACACTTTACTTGTAATTAATTCTATGCTTTTTTCTGCTGTTCCACTGACTGCTACTGCTCATTTGTTTCTTAGCTCCCGAAATTAGCTCTATTGTTAACTCAGATTTTTGTGTTCTGTTTTTTGGCCTTAAACATACCAAGCAAGAACGCTCCTGGATTTTGAGAAACTGCTCTTTTCCTGTGCCTCACTAGAGCAGTAGCCTGCTCTTTTCTGTGGCTTTGAGCTGATGATTTTGTTGTGCTTCCTGCCCACTGTTTATACATGAGTTCGGTTCCTCCATTATGGTTTGATAAATCGCATGTTACCAGGGCACAAGGCTCATTCTGTACCTCTGAGCATTTCCTGCACTGAAAGAAAGCATGATATCATGTCAGAAGTCTGCAAGAAAACCAGCAGCAACAGACAGGTTTTTCTCTGTGGTAGAGTGCAGTGTAGAGGATTGGGTTTGCTTTACAAAAAGCACACCTGTCTGTCTGGAAATCTCCCTTGCTTCTATCTTCCTCTGTAGTTGCAAAGGCTGCCATCAACTGTAGGGGCCATTTTTTTCTGGAGCATTGTAAGGCTGCATCAATCAGGACTGGAAGTAGTCTATACCATTAAAAATGAGGTCCAACACATACCAGCAACAATCCCAGCATGGGCTGTAAGCCAGCTTTGTCAAGAGCATTTTCAGTGTGGGCCTTTTCTTATGTAAGCTGAAGGAGTTCATCATTATTAGGTTGTCCTCTAGTGGACCAGCGGCAGACAGAAATCTGGAGTATGCTTTGCCCAGGCACTGGAGCTCTTAGGAATGAGAGATGGGCTGGGGCCAATTTGTCTGCTATGCTGAGAGGTTTTTGCTTGAGTCTCTAGAGTTGCCTCGGTCACCGCTGTGCCCCAGAGGTTTTTACCTGGCAGATATCTATGGTATATAAGGCCATTTGGAACCTGCACAGCTTGTGAAAAATTGGTGTTTCTCAGTCATTTAATATTTTTTTAAGAGACCCTTTTTTCTCACATCTTGGGCAAATCTTAGGAGCCCCACACAGATGAGCACTACTGCAAAGCAAGCTATGGCTTGTGTTCTGGGCTGATGGAGCTACGGTAGGAGAGCTCTTATGAACAGGGTGCTGGCCTCTGCAGTGAGTACCTTCATGTAATGTTGCTTAATCCAGTCTTGAAGTAGAGTGTGAGTGTTTGCATGGGAAACTGGTGGGCAGTTGCTATTCCAAACACTTTCGCTGTGTAGACGAGCTCCTACTCACTTTCCCTGGAGAGGAACCAGCTTTCTTATAGCTTTCAAAGAAAGAACCTGACATTTAAATTTAGCAGTTTCCAAAGCACAGCATTGTTTTTAATTTACAACCTCAAATACTGCTGCTTACTTAGAAACTGCCTTACATTAGAGGGAAGCTGTAATTCCTTCTTCTCAGCTATAGGGGCACGAGAAACCACAGCTGCTCCATCCCTGCTTACGTGTCACAGCTGCAATGACAAAACCGTTCTCAGCGCTTGAGATTCACTTCACAGGGTGGCTATGTGACTTTTGTTACAGGGCTTTTATATTCAGACTTTTTGGTGAGGTATGGTTCTCCCTTCTTGCTCTGTCAATGATCTGTGGAAGTTCTTGTCCCAAGGAGAGGTTGGTCTCTATAAAATCAGCCCCACCAAGCTGAAGGGATAGAGAGGAGGAGAGGAGTATTGACGGTAGCAATCGGGGCTATGCAGCCTGTCTGTGTGCAGAGCTCACCGTCACCAGGAGTAGCAGGCGCCGTAATCGGCTCATTATCCAGCTGAACAATTGAAGACAGCAGCTCTCTGAAGGACTGGTTCTGTGAGTGCTCATCTACTAGAAACTGCAGCAGGGACGAGCTCTCAAAGGACCCTGGGATAGAGCCGAGGAGTTGTACCAACCACTCCATGTAATTACAAGGAAGATTGAGGCACTAACCCCTTGAAAACACATCTTAAAAGAGAGATATATTAATTAACATGTAAGTAAGGAACTGCCATCTTGACAGCCTAATGATGTAGATAAAGGTGTGGAAATGGAGCTCAGCCCTTGAACATAAAAGAAAAAAAAATTACTTCTTCCTACAAACTTGGCATCACCACTACTCTTAGACCATCCTGTCTGCAACATCGCTGTTATGAGGAAAGATAGTAATCTTCCAAAGCTGCTGCCAGGCAAATTGTGTGACTAGGGAATGAATCTGGCTGGCCTAACAGTGGTTTAACCCTGAAAGACTCTTGCGTTTCGGTAATGAGCTATATTTCCTGAGTCTGTCCCAGCTGGAGATTGTCTTATGCAACACGAGTAGAACCACAGCATCCCGTGGGGCAGAACGCAGCACCGGCTTCTGTTACTGTGCTGCCGAAACCATTTCCCCAGATTGTTTCACCAAATAATTTCTCATTAAATGGAGACTTTCTCATTTGCTAAATATTTATTTAGCACCTAGCTACTGCTCTGATTTGCACTCTGGAGAGAGGAGCCTTCGCTATGAGCCAAGCTGCAGATCCTCCTGTCTAGCTCACTGCTCTCCTTATTCACAGCTCCAGACTTACAGACAGGTCTCTGCGTTTTTATTGCTTAGCTCTTTGTTTGTATTGATCAAATAGCCTAACAGGTGAAGTTTCGCCCTTGCAGTGGCCTTAGGGGTAGCGATGATTTCATTCAGGATGTGTTAGACATGGTGCATCAGCCCTCCACACCGTCTGAGTACCTGGATGTTATTGTTTCTGTCTGATAGCTGCACATCAGTCTCACTTATTTCAGGAAAGATTGGTAAAGTAGTTTCCAACTACTGATCTGTTTTCTCTCTGTTGATCCTGGAAAGTGAGTCTTTGCTATCACTTCTTATCTACAGGGAAGGAAAATGTCATGTGGCAAAGTTAAATAATTTTCCTAAAGCCACATGCTGAGCTTCAGGTCAAAAATTGACAGTAATTCTCTCTACAACAGCGCTGGCTTAAGCAGCATCTCATCCATCTTCCTGCAATGATTATCCCAGCACAACTGTTTGTATCCCCACAGAGGGATGTGTGCTGAATGTAATCATTTGATTAAAAAAAAAGCAAACACAGAAAACCCAAAGGTTTGAAGTAGTAGTTTCGTCAAGGCAGCTTGGTGGTGACTCAGGCAGTGCTGTCATCGATCTGCATGTGTGCTGCATGCATGGTCTGGTTGATTGGAAAGAAGTTGCTGTCATGTCTTAATGCCCGATTTGACTCAGATCAGCGCTGCTGTGTGATCTGGTCCTGCCGTGAGCTGGTATCCATCAACATGGAGCCGCAGCTTGAAACTGAGCCATGAGCAAACCACTGACTTCCCAGCTCCAGGCTCCACTGTCTGTTCTCTTCCAGGCGTGTCCCTAATGAACGCAGCAGGGTGAGCTCCCATCCTTAGCTGCTCAATAGTCACACAGGGCTTTACAGGAATACTTAGCTAAACAATTGTCTAAACCCTCTTGTTATCCACGCTGGATTTCTAATTAATTAGCACAAAGTTGGTATTTATCTGGAACCAGATGACCACCTCCTCTCTGCCCTTGCAATGCCAGGTCCGAGCTGCCTGCTCAGTCCTGGCTCGTTCCAGCCCCGTGCTGCTCATTTGAGGTTTTAGCCTTCAGCCTCTGCCCGTGCTGGTTGTTTGCAGCCAGCCAAAGGCCAGGGCAGCAGCTTTCTGTGGTTTTGTTTTCATTGCTAAAGGTTAGAAGATCCCAGAGACAAAAGCACAGCCAAAAATAACACGAAGGGGCCACGCAGGGCTTGCCCTGTGACAGGGAAGCCGAGAGGCTGGTGGGCTCCGCGGCTGTCCGCAGCCGATGTGCTGAGGTCAGGGATGTGGATGTGCGCCTGGTGAAACGGGCAGATCCCAGTGTCACAGACAAGAAGCTGCTGACAGCTCTCAGCATCCGACAGAAACAGCCCAGAGCCCCCAGGGAGGCAACTCCTGCTGCAGGGTACGGTGTTAGTCACCGTGCTTCTCCACATTAGCATGAGGAGGCGGCAGCTGTAACCTGAATTCCTTCTGAGTCGGAACGGGGTAGAAAAGTTTTGTCTCTGATCTGTAGCTCCTGGACAGCTGTGCACGGGGATCAAGACGAGGCAGAGCAGGAGGATTGATGCAGGGGGGTTGATGACCAAGAATACATGTCTGCCTGACCCAAAACGAGCGCTCTGCCACCCTTTTTAATGGGAGTGATGATGTTGAACTTGGAAATGGAAATTACAGATCTGAGATGGAGCAAAACTGAAAATCCTGAGAGGTTCAAGTCAGGGAGACGAGATAAACCCCAGTCAATGCCTGGAAAGAGCTGTCACATGAAATTGCAAATCCAAGCATGAGGATTTATGACAGAGCTAATAATAATAAAAAAAAAAGAGGTGATGTTTTATAACCAGAGAGTGCAATCCTGCTGCCTGGTTCTGAGAAGGGACGGGGGGAGGAAAGCAGCAGTAGCTGGTTTTGGAGCTGCAATACGCTGAAGTCCAGTAAAGTGTTTGATACAGCCTCTCCCAGGAAATTCTTAGGTTGGAGAAGACGCGGAAAAGCACAAAACCTGTGAAATGAGTAAGGAATTAAATCACAAGTGAGACTGAAGCCTTGTGTTGAGAGGGGGGCTGTTAGCGGGGGTAGCATGGGATGGGAAACCCTCCTGCCATGGACCTGCAGGCCCCAGGAAAAGCTCTGCTCACTGCAGCAGCCTGGGCTCTGCAGCAGCCAGATGTTTCTCTCCTCTCTGTGTCCCCCCTGGCACATCAGCCATATGTGCCCAACGCTGCCGGTGGGCGTGGAGCCGTCTGCCGGGGCTGGAGGCAGCGGCTGAGGGCACTGCAAGAGGTGGGAACCTTTTAAAATGATAATGAAAAAGTAAAATGATGCTCGCTTATGAAAACAACAATTGGTGAACCACTTACCCCCTTGGGTTAAACGCTAAGAGTGGAGACAGAGATTTCAGCAACAGCAATGAGCATTTGCTATCAGCTGGGAGTTCATTAGTTGGAAAGACGGGAGAGGAGCAAGACGTGGGTTCGGTGTGAGCTCCCTGGTTAACATGGCTCAAAAAAAAGCAAATGCGCTTCTCGGAGGGACCAGGTGAGATGTTTCCCTGGCAGGAGTTACTGTTGTTGTGTAAGACAGGTCTGCAAACCTCTGCGGATTTTTGGTCTTTTGTGTCCAGGTGCTACCATAGAAAGTCGAGCTGCAGGAAGACTAAGTGAGTCAGGGCAGAGCTGGGCTGCAGGGAGGGGACTGGGGTGGTGCTGGGGATGGGCAGACCTGGTACCATGTCTAGTTTTGCCGGTCAAGCTCACAAAACAAGATGTTTTCAGAGATGGTGCTTGCTTTCAGACCCGGTGCAGGTTTCAGGAGAAGGGTTAAACCAGCTAGAAGTTGGCCATTTTGCTGGTTGCCTTAAAATATTTGGAGAGAGTTCATCTGGATACAAATCAGCCCCAAATGTTATTTTTGATTGACTCAGTTCCTGGAGGGTTTTGCGGCAGCAGAGGATGCAGATACAGCACTGTGACGCTTTCTAAATGTCCCCGTTTGCCCCTGGGCCTCTTTCTCTCCTCTCCCCCTGACTTTTTCTGCTGTGTGAGAAGGGCTGCTGGTCTAGAAGGCAATTGAGATATTTCTACTGCCTCCTGCCCTGGGTTATTCCTCTACCCAAGCCCCTTTCCCACATCTTGGGTCACCATCGCACTGCGGTTCAGTGCACTTGGATCCTCCTCCTGCTGGCACCATTCACGGGAGCCTTGCTCCTGCCTGGTTTTTTTTTCCTCTGTGCTGTATTTTCCAGACTGGGGTGATGCTCGGTGCCTTTGTAAAGCAAACTGAAATGTATTTTGCAAAGTTTTGTACAACAGTGGGTGCGTGTGTAGGAATCTGGGCTGCTGAGGCTGCAGCTGGTGTTGTCAGCAGACCCAAGAGAACAGACCTATCTTTAGGTCCAGGTTTCTTTCCTGTCAGAAAAACATGGTTAATTAAAGCTTTCTCCTGAAAGGAATTTCTTAGCCACACTGGAGGGATAACAAAGCGAAAGCCGTGTCCTTAATCCTGCCCTTTCATCTCCTGGAAATTCCTTCCTCTCCTGCCTTTTTCTCTGTGTCCTGATTGTTAAAAGAAATGAGAAATAATTTCCACTTGGAAAAAACCCAAGACAACAAAATTCCAGCCCAGCTGATCACAGCAGAAGCCAAGGAGACGGGAGCTGAAAGGACGGAGCCGTTAATGAAGCATCAGCGGCGAGCCAGGGGCAGGAGCTGGAGCCGGTCCAGATGGCACGGCTGATCCAACGCATCCACTTTACACATCCATCCTCTCGGGGAAGAGCCTGGCCGAGCAGCCACCCTCCACAGCGCTGGTCAGCCACAGCCGTGGCCCTGGGAGGGGGTTTACCCAGGTTACTCCAGGGCTCCGTCCGAATTCCTTCTGTGCATGGGGAGTGACATTGTCCCCACTGACCGTGGAGGGGAATTGGAGCCCCAGGCTCTGGGTGCATGGATGACATTCCTGCAGGGGTGCAGCACTGCCCCGGTTGCTGCTCTCCCTCCAGCCATGCTGGGGAGGAAGGAGAGGAGGGTGCAGAGAGGCAGGGAGCGGTGGGAATGGGGAGCATGGCGGGGAACAGGGGTGCATCTGCCCTGACGGCAGAGCGTGCTGTGACTGGGCAGGCGGTGTCCCGTCTGCAGCCCAAGCGCCTGCCGCTTCCCTTCATCCCCCGTCAACCCGGATACTCGTGTTTCCTGGCCTGACAGATAAGGCGGCCTTGCCATTAATCAGGAGGCCTGGAGAATGGGATCAACGTGAGGCAGGCGTGCTGCAGAGTTAATCTGCTTTCCTCCCCGATGATGGATGGAGCTCATTGCAGACATTAATCAAGTCTGCGTGCATGTGCACCGGGCAAAATGGATTAACACGGTGCTGTTGGCAGAGGTGTGTCCTGAGTCCCTAGGCAGTGCTGGAGGACATCTGAAGCAGTGGCAGTGCCAGCTGGGGCTGCATGTGGGTAACAGAAGGATTTCGGCTGCCAGATCCCAGCGAGAGCTTAGGTGTGTCCTCACTTCTGCTCCGCAGGCACTGGCTGTGCCTCTTCTGGGAACTGGGCTGGGCGGTGGGTCCTGTTGGTTGCTGGATTGTGCCCATCTGTGGAGCTACTTCCCCAAATAACTTGTAGAAGCTTCTGGGATGGTTCCAGTTGCGATTGAACATCTCCAGTGCTGCAGCCCCCAAGTTCTGCCTGTAACCCAGCAGAGACCCAGCTGCCTGTGCAGTGAAGCTCAGGTGGGGACAGAGCTGGAGCATCAGGCAGCAGAAACCACCTGCGAGCCCCTGGAGAGCCCAGGGAAGCGTTGTCCTGGATGGGCAGGAATAGGGCACACGGTCAGATCCCAGCCCTGCTCGCCGGTCTGCAGGTCCTGTGTAAAAGGCTCTTGTCTGGTATGAGATCACGTCCCGGCTCCAAACTGGGCTACTCTGGGCACTGTGGGCTTGAGGAGCCGTGTCTCAGAGGCAAAGACAGACTGTCACAGACAGCAGGAGAAAAATGCTCTTTGTCTGCTTCGGACGGGTGTTGGGGGTACCGGCCAGCGACGATAACCCCAAGTCCTTGTCCTCCAAAGGGAGAAGCTCAGGCTGGAGGAAGCAGAGGGAAATGCCTGATTCCTGGGCTGTGCGGTAGCACGTGTCCCATCACAGCCAGCAGGATGTATGGATTTCCACCTCAGCCACTCCACAGCACCTGCTTCTCCCTTCAAAAGGAGCGGCTGGGGTATTCCCAGTGGGAGCCCCGGGCCCTGAGCTCTGCTGAAGCGATGCTGGTGGCCCACGCGCTCCCTGCCGCGCAGCAGCTGGAGGCTGCAATGTTCACTGACAGCCAACGCGTTGTGGTTTGCTGATGATTAACGACACCTCCCTCCCCACGGGAGCCATTCAGCCTCCACGGGGCTGGCTGATAACGGAGTCGGGGTGGAAACCGGGTGTTTACAGAGCACAACGTCCAGCGCAGGGACTGCGGTGCTGGGGTTGTGAGTCGGTGTGTTCCTCCCGGGGCAATCCTGCAAGGGGACGTGGTTTCTGCAGGCAAATGTCCCTGACCTTCAGTTCCAGGAGGGGTGCAAGTGGCTGGGCAGAACCCAAGAGGTTTGTTAACAGACATTTTCTTTTCCTCCCTCTGCCTTAAGTGCAAAGCCCAACTGACATCAAAGCAGCAGAAAGTCTAATCCCGTTTTGAATCAGTGCAAGCACATGCAGCGAATGTTAAACAGGGAATCCAGCAGCAAAAAAAAGGGAGGATTATCTTTAATTTCCTGAGAGAGGGACCGAGCAAGGGAGACAGAGAAAAAAGAAACGCACAGGACCAGAAAGAAGCAGCTGTCAGAACAAGGAAGCTGGTGGAGGAAAGCGGGTGGACAGGGAGGATGGTGTGAGCAGCAGCGCATGTGTGCCGGGGAGAGGTGAGTCTGGCGGGAGCTGAGTGGTGGCACGTGGGACGGCCGCTCCTGTGGGACCCCCATCTGCCCAAGTTCCCATGCGGAGGCAGGGGAAGGGGCTGTGTGTAGGGTTTGCTGTGCCAGGGCAGAGGCTGATGCAGGCTGTCACTCCCAGCTCACATGTGTTCAAGTTGCGGAGTTGCTTATTTGAGGGAGCTTAGAGCTGGACTCCAGGGGAGTGATGTAACTGAGGGCTGGTTACCTAGGGTCATACATGTGCGGGGGATTTCTTTGCTGTAAAACACCGTAGTGGAGCAGAGTTTCCTAAATCACTTCCAAAGCCCTGTTGCCTGCTGGAGAGCTGACTCTAGGCATGGTTTATGCCACTAGCTCTGCAAAGGGCAGTCGCTGCTGCTTTTCGTGCTGTGGCTCATATTCAGCTTCATGGGGCATGTGCACGTGGAGCTGAGTCCAGGTTCTGGCCAGGGGCTGGGATGTGTCCTGGCGTTGAAGCCACACTGGTGGCAGCAGCCAGATCGAGGCTGTGGACAGCAGTTATGCTGCACGTGATGGGGGAGCACGAGGTGTCTGAGGCCACATCATCCCCAAAACCCTTCTGCAAGTGCCTGGAACCTGGGAGCACAGCATCCTCCCCCTCCTTATGAGTAGTGCGGCTCCCTCTTGATCAAAAGCCCTGGTTTTCTTCCTTGGGCTGCGTCCAGCAGCAGCTATTGCCAGGAGGGCTTATCAGAGGTGATGGAGTAAATGCACACGTAAGCACCTCCTGTGCCCAGATCCCCCGTCCTTCTCTAGCTTTGCCCTTGACATTGCAGCCCGCACAGCACAGTGCTGAGCCAGGTGGGAAATGCCTGACCTGGACATCACGCAGGAGGGGACAGGTGCCTGTGCAGGGAAGAGTCCCCAGGGATGGGATGTCACTGCTGAGCACTAGGAATGATACTGAGACTGGCTGGGCTCCTCAGGGACAGGACCAAAGCCCAGCAGTGGGGCACCTGTCACCTCTTGGTGCTTAGTGAGCCAGGTGCTGCGGGAATGAACAGCAGGAGCTGCAGGAACGGCTCCTGGGGCTGGCTTTAAATCTGGGCAAAACCTGCTTTCTGCTGTGGCCTGATTCAGTGACGAAGAGGCTCTTCTTCCCCCTGCTTCATCCTCAGCTGCTCTTCCTCCCTGCAGGACAGATACGGGGGTGCCATGTGGGGTGCCACAGCCTCTGACAGGGTTGGTGTTGCCCTCATGGGTGTGCAGGAACCACCCTCCAGCCCCCTCTGACTCTGAACTAGGAGCATCCATGCAGCAGGGTCTGCACACCCACTCAGGGAAAGCAATCCTGCCTGTAGGGATCTTCCTCTGCCTGCACGGCTGCCTTCACCCCCATGTCAGCCTGAGCCCCCCCTGCCCAGGCATGGGGCAGCTTTGGGGTTGCAGCAGAGAGTCTTCATTTGAGCCGAGCTGGCCCTGTCCCCTGCAGTTTTAAGCAGGAGGAGCCTGAGAGGGGAGAAGTGTTTCCATCCAACTGGTTCGTAACATACTTAAAATGTTTTGGATGTCTGGTGAGGGCCTTTGCTGCCCTCCTACCCGCTCCTGCTGGGTGTGGATGAGATTGCCACAGTCTTCCAAGCTTAGTTTCATGGGTGAGATTTTGGAATGGGAGTTTTGCATTCAGGAGTGCTGCACTCTTGGAGCTGTGCCTGTCACAGCCTCACCTGGAGCCAGGGCTGGCAGCAGAGCTGCTGTGGACACTGCTGCATGCTTCCCTCCCTGGTAGTGAATGCATCACTTTGTTTTGAGGATGGGGTAAAATAAAACAATCTCAGAGTAGAGAGGAGGGGTTTGAACAGCTGCTGGGGCTGCCAGACAAGCTGGGGTGAGCTCTGGCCATCAATCAGCTGTACAACACATGGGCTGGGGAGAGCTGGCGAAGTGTCAAGCGATGGCATTTTGTGTCAAAACCACCTCGGCTGGAGGAGCAGCTGATCTGCTCCTTCCCGCAGCCCCTAGCCCCAAAAAGCTGCTTTGAAATGTTGCATGGAATTTTTAAAAAACTCCTTCGCGATACTTTGCAAGGAGACGATCATTGTAGCAGGAACCTCTAGATGGCAACATCGCCCTGAAGAGCTGCAGGCGGGAGGCGGGAGCCCCCCGGCCCCGCACCCAAACTGGGCGACACGGATGGGTGCTGCCCTGGGGCACCTTTCTGCAGGGGCTGAGGCCGGGGCCGGCCTCCCAAGGGTGCCTGCACCCCAAAAAATTCCCTCCAGAGTGCAAACATCTCACTTCTGTGCAGAGAAGTCCAAAATGTTGGAAGGAGTTTCTCTGCAGCAGAAACTCAGCGGATGCTCTCAGCACCTGCTCTGCGGCCACGGGGGAATTAATGTCCCGGGGGTCTGTCGGCTCTGCAGGGCTGGAGCCACCGGCAGGTCTTGGTGCTGGGATCACCCCCCAGCCCTGCAGCCTCCGAGTCGATGGGAAGCTGTGAGATACCAGTAGGAACTGGGGGCTGCTGCTGGCCTGCGGCAGGGCTGTAAGAGAAGGCGTTGGGCTTGGATGTGGAGTCAGGAGTGCTGATACGTGGTTTAATGTTCAAAGGCTGTGCTAGAAACTGTGGGTTTCTAGTAAATTGTGGTAAACCCTCCAGTGGCACCCTCCATTCAAAAGGCTTGTGTGACAGCAGAGATTAAAGCTTGGATTACCCAGCTTTAACCATGTGGGTGTAGCTGAAGTGGCATAACCTTTGGGTGGGAGCATCAGTGTGCCATGCCCTTACTGGGGCATAATGGTGTGCTGCTGGAGGTCACTGGGGTACCCCTGCCTGAACCAGGACACACAGCTGGTACAAAGCAGGGCCTGGGCTCTTCCTTTGCAAAATGGGTTTAGTCTGTGCTTGGGTCGCTGCAAAGCTTAATTAAGATCCTTAAAAAGACAAAAGGTGCTACATAAAGTCAGGGGATTATAAATGTCACTGCGCTTCACAGGCTCGGGAAAAACTCACAGGAGCAATAACAAGACCTTTCACATCACAGCCCTTCCTAGCAGGGCTACTTACAGCCTCACGCTTCAGCATAGCAGCGTAAAATGTTGACATTTATAATTAGATGTGCATAATAATCTCTTTATTCCCAAAGTGAAAAGACCGGGTGTGTCTTGAAACGTCAGTTCCTCCTCACTGAGGATCCCCCTTTATTGGCATTGCTCACCAAACTCTCATTTGGCAAAATGTCTCGGGGCCTGGTTCGAAGTGGTACCAGAACTCCCCCAGGGAGCTGTAGGCTGGGCACTTAGTGAAGAAAATCAAAGCCTCTGTGTGTTTTTAATCTGATTAGTTGATGATAATCCAGTTGTATCACACAGGAAAAGCTGTCCAGCTTTATTAGGCAATCTCGTGTTTTAAGGGAACTGTGCTCAGGGGAGCACTTGGCTCTCGTGTTTCTGCAGAGGACGGGCAGGAATGGGGTGATTTTGCGTGGTTTTAGTGCTTTGTGAGAGTAGAATTGACGTGGGGCTTGGACAGCTGGGGGTCCGTGGATTTTGATCCCACGGGTCCCATCAGCAGCTTGTGCAGCCCCTCGGCCGGGGTGGTCGGTGGGGGAGGGAGCAAAGGGCTGAGGGGGGGCGGGGCTCGGGCCGATGGTCGGGGGTTGCCCCTCGGCACTGGTCCCGGAGCACCGGGTCGGTTCCCGGTCGAGGATGGGGGATCCCCTCCCGGTGCTGGTCCACGACCACCGGGTTGGTCCCGGCTTGAGGATGGGGGATCACCTCCCCCTGCTGGTCCATGAGCACTGGGTCCGTCCTGGGTCAAGGATGGGGGACGTCCCACCAGGGCCGGTCCCGGAGGACAGGGCTGGTCCCGGGCTGAGGGTGTGGGATCCCACGGGTGCCGGTCCGGGATCATCGGGACGGTCCTGGGTCGAGGATTGGGGATTGCGTCCGGGGTCCGGGTCGGTCCCCGGTTGACGATGGGGAATCTCCTCCAGGGGCTGGTCCACGACCACCGGGTCGATCCTGGGCCGGCAGTGTGGGATCAGCCCCCCGGGGACGGTCTCGGACCCCCGCGTCGGTCCCGTACCGGCTCGGTCCCGCCCCCCGGAGCCGATCCCGGACCCCGTTGTCTCTCTGGCCGGATCCCATTCAAAGCGAGCCGCTTGCCCGGGACCCCCAGGTCCCCCTCCCCAGCCCGGTGCGGGGGGAGCGGTGCCGGTGCGGCGGGGGGCGTTCCGCGGCCCTGCCCCTGCCCGGCTCCGCCGGCGCATCACGGTGAGTGACAGCAGCCGGGGCCCTGCCCAGCCCCGCAGCCCGCCGGGCTTTTCCAATCAGGCCGGGCCGGGGAGGGATTTCCTGCCGGGACGGGGCCGGCCCGAGCGGGACTTTGCCGAGCGCCGAGCCGGGCACCCGGGACCGCGCCGCCCGCTCCGCTCCGGTCCCCGCCCCGGTCCCGCTCCGCACGGCTCGGCAAGTTGTGGCTCGACTCGCTCGGCAAGCCTCGGTTCGGTTCGGAGCGGAGCGGTGCTGCACGGCTCGGCGCGGTCCGGTCCGGTTCGGTTCGCCCCGGTGCGGGAGGAGCGCTGCCGGTGAGTGGGGGGAACAGCGGAGAGACTGGTCTCGGTGGGGGGCAGACCCCCCCTGAGCCCTCCCCGGAGGAGGGAGCGGCCCAGCCCGACCCCCGGGGGGTCTTGGGGTGGGGGGGAGGCTACCGCTGCCCCCGTCGCTGCCCCCATCGCTTACCGCCCCCCCGCCGGCGGCGGGCAGCGCGCGCGTCCCGGGGCCCCCCGCGGGAGGGGAGCGTCCCCCCGCCGCCCCCTCGGGACCCGCTCCTGGTGCCTACGGCTCCTTCGCATCTTTTCCTTCTCCACTTACGTAATGGATTTGTTTTTGTTTTTTCTCTCCTCTCCCTCCTTTTCCTGGCGCTGCCGTTGGCCGCGGGAATGTTTGGGATCCTGGGGTTCTCCAGGTGGATTCCTGGGCTGGAGGCTCCGCTCTGCTCTGCGCGGGCGGCAGGGTGGTTGCTGTTACTTTTCCAGCTTTGTGCGTTCGTTGAGGTTTTTTACCTTTCGCTGCTGCTCCTCTCTCCGGGCGCTGAAGAGGTGCAGGTCGGTGTTTGGAGCTCTCGGTACCCCCGAGTTTCTCAGTGACCCCCCACTCCGGGAGAGGTAGGCAGCAGCACCGGGATGTTTTCTAAGCGAGGCTGTGCAGATTCTTTTGATAAATGAGTAAATAATCTCAGCGCTTGCTTTTAGTGAGCTTTTAGTGAGCACTTTTTGAAGAGCAGCACAGGGTTAAATGAAATAAAGTCGTTTTGAAGATGGTGCAACACAGGAGCAGGAGGTTTCGGGAGGGGATTTGTTTGCAGCAAGGGGTTAGTCTGAGTTAAGTGGCTGAAACTTTGTTGTAATGTAGATAAGCTGCTGCAGGTGCCCCAGGACACAGGGAGGGGACAGCTGACTTCAGTGGGGACTGCCTTTGGTGCCTGGTACCGAGCCCCCCCGCGCATCCCTGGTGCTGGGGGGCTCATCACCTGAACAGCCCGTGAGCCTCTGGGGAGCAGTGATGGGGGCAGAACCCCCCAGGTGCTCTGGGAATCTCGGCATTCCCTTGTCCCAGAAGCTAAGCCGGCACTGGTGTATTGTCTCTCCAGCTGCCGTGAACCCTGCTGCACCCCGGGGAGGGTTGGAGCATGGGGAGCCTGTGGAGGGTTTGTGCTCATGGGCAGCTGCAGCTTCCAGCTTTACCGTGGGTGGGCTGAGTGACACCATGCCATGGGATGCGCCTCCTGCTTTTGTCCCCCTGAGCCTACCCAGGTGGGACCTCTCCTCCTGCTTCAGCCTTCCCTCCCCTGTGGTTTCCATCCTCACAACAGTGACCTCGATTGCTCAGAGGAAGCGACACCCGCTATTACATAAATGGCTGAGGGCGAGCGCTCTGGGAGGGGAGACGGCACGCCTGAGCCGCGGCTGGTGGGACTGGAGCTGGTTCCGATCTGGCCCAGATCAGCACCGGGGTGATCTGGCAAGGGCCTTGCAGCTGGCACGGCGCGTGCTCCCTGCCCTCCTGCGCGCACGCTCCTCCCCGGGCGCCGGAGCAGGCTGCCAGGCGCACAACCCTGAACCAGGTGGGGCTTTTTTGCCCCCCAGTTTGGGCAGCCAGGGTGCAGAGTGGGCGAACATGGGCTGGGAGGTGTGAACAACTGCTGTGTGCCCTGTCTGGGATACCCCAGCTGGCTGGGCTGTGGGCTCGAGCCTGTTCTCCTGAGCGTGGTTGTGCTGCTGAGTTACACCTGGCTCCTCACCTGGGCCAGAGAGAGCTCGGGTATTGGTTGAAAGGTGTCTTGGGTCCCAGGGCGCTGAGCTTCCTGGGTGATTCAGAGGGTGAGGGTCTGCCCCTGCACAGGAGGGGAAGGGTGCCGGGCAGGTTGACCCACCCCCATGGGCTGTACAAGACTTTGGCTAAAGCTCCCCAGCTCCATCCTGTGGGTGCTGGCACTGGGAGAGGAGAGGGGGAAACACCGTGGTGCCCCAAGCCCTGTGGGATGACTTTAGGGAAGAGACCGAGAAGGAGCCATGTCCCCATCCCGCTCCCCGGCCACCCCCTGACAGCACCCTCGGGAGGTTTCCTCCGCAGGTTCTTCCCTCTCTGTTTAACACGAGGACGAGCCAAGTCCCGCCAGGACTAAATATAGTCAAAGTATTCGTTCTTCGGCGCGGATACAAAAGCTGTCGCGACGGAGCCAGGAGGTAAATGGCCTTTGAGGGCTGACTCTGCTCTTCCTCTCCGCAGGTCCGTGCCGGGGCTCCCCGGCGTGGCTGCAGCGCCGTCGCCAAGAGGAATGCCGAAACGAAGGGGCTAATGAACACCAGAGAGGGAGGATCTATAACTTCCAGATGGCGATGAGCCCGTAATCCCTTTGGGAAGAATTAGGGACTCATCAGCGCAGCGGAGCCTGGCGAGGGGAGCCAAGCACGACACCTCCGGCTCCGGCAGCGCTGCGCGGGGTCAGCCGAGAGGCCGAGGGCATCCCAATGCCGACTGTGTCATCTGTCCCGCCCTGAGACGCCCGGCTTTGTCACATGGAGCCCTGGTGCTGCTGGGAGCCCGTCCCGGGGTGCTGAACTATTTCTCGTTGTAATTGATCGCATGTTCTCCAAGCAAACCCCATCCGGGTCCTGCTCCTCCCGATGCAGAAAGGGACTTGTGTCCTTAACAGAGAGACTTCTTCCTCCTGGTTTTTATGTCCCGTGGGATTGTAAAGCATCTTTCTTGCTGGATTTCACATCCCATCGGAGTGTGTTTTGAGGAGTTAGGTGCTTATTCCTATGGCTTTATAAACCACCGGGATCCGAGCGTCTCTGCCTTCCGTGCCACCTCTCCCACCCGTCCACGATGGGGCGAGAGCAGGAGCTGATCCAGGCTGTGAAGAACGGGGACGTACCCGGCGTGCAGAAGCTGGTGGCCAAGATCAAGGTGTCCAAGAGCAGTGAGTACCCGGGTGCAGAGCTGTGGGCTTTCCCCCCGCCAGGCAGTGCTGCCGGTCCTGGGGTGCGAGCCCTGGCAGCGGCTCAGTGCTCTCCGAGCCGGGGTGCGGGTGCTGGCTCCACACCCCGGCGTGAGTTACGCCGCAGCTGGAGGCGGGAGCATGAGCACAGCCCGTGCGGATGGAGGACCGGGCTGTAAGTGATCCTCCCGGCAGGGCTGGGGCCCGGGGCCCTGAAATGTGGGCTACCGGGTGGGGATGGGCGAAGGGGAACAACAGGGGAAAGCAAAGCTGCTTGTGGGGGGGATGCTGCTGCAGAGGGTCTTTAGCAATTGCCGCTCGCTCCCGGCCGTGTTTATCTTGTGAAAAATTATCGTCCCAGCCAGTCGACTGGAACCAATCGTCAGGCCTTGAATTTCAGTCTGGTAATGTTTAACCCTTCAGCAGGGCTGTTTTCTTGCATGTGCTCTCAGAAAGGTCAGTGGCAAGCACAGCTCAGAGCAACTGTTGGGCTCACGGGGGTCCCTAGGGGCACCGGGGTCCTGCCGGCACTGCGCGGTGCCTGGGGGAGATGGGGAGGGTGGCAGGTCACAGCCGGTGCCACGGTGGCCTTGGAAGGAGCTGAGCGCCTGGTCGCTTCTAGTGACCTACCGAGAGAAGGAAACTGGGAAAAGTAAACAAAAGGGTGCTGGGCATGGTGCGTGGCTGGGGGAAGGTGCACGGCATCCGCCTGGGCTGCGGGAGCCACTCTGGGCAGCAGGGGCGGGGGGTGCAGGACCCCCCTGCCAGGGCTGCACGTCGTGGGGGGTCTCGTGGGTGTGTGCGGGAAAGCTGGAGGGGAAAAAACCGTCCTGGGGAGGGAGAGGGAAAACTTGAGCAGGAGAAGCAGCTTTAAGGCTTCTTAGGAGCGGCTCAGGGCGGAGAGGCTGGCGCGGAGAAACGTGAGTTAGGCTGAGGATTATAAACGTGAGAAGGGGATAAACTCTCCTGGGTCAGCTGCTGGAAAGCTTTGACTGGGGCCAAAACTATGCAAATACCGGCTGCTGGGCCTGCAGCGGGACTGGGGGCCTCCTGCTCCCCAGAACGGGGGGACAGTGCCCCCTCCCTGGGTGGAGGGACCGGGTGCCATTGTCCCAGCTTGCAGCTCCAGGACTGTGCCTGTGTGGGGTCCCTGAGCTGCAGCGAGAGGTCTGTGTGTGCGGGCGGGCTGAAGGACACCCCCAAGGCAATAAATAATGTTAGGACACAAGCATCCCGCCGGCTGACGCAGCCGCGTTCCCCTGAGCTGGTGTCCCATTGCTGGGCAAAGTGGGCAGGCTGGAGTCCCCATGGCTGTCCCCCTCCTTGTGCAGCCAGGGGGGTGAAGTTACGCTCGTTTCCTCCTGTCCCCTCCGGTAATTCTCTCCCAGTTAAACCCTGGCTGCGTTTTCTCTCTGGCATCTTCCCCTCCCTCCAGCCGTGGGGCACCCGTGTGTTTTTAACTCCCCCGCTGCAGCGGCATCAGCAGCTCTCTCTGCTTATTTTCATCTGATTCCTTTATGAGGAGGGGGTAGCAAAAAGCCCAGACTCCTGTGGGGCCCCTGCTGCGAGCCCTTGGGGGGCCTCCCGTGCTGGACCGGCTGTGGGGGGCTTGCCTGCTCCTGGGGGCTCATCCCCTGTGTGGAGAGCATCGCTGCTCCCCATCCCTTACAGTTCCCTCTCCCTCCTCTCCCTGATGCCATGTGAGCCGAGCATTTGTTGCATTTGCTGCTCATTAAAGCGCCTTTTCCATGTGGCGGGCTGAGATGCTGATTATTATTATTTTAGGGTTTTTTTTTTTTTCAAATCCCTCTAAGAGTCCTTCTGCTGTCTCAGTGGATTGGGAGCTGGGTCGCTGTGATCAGCCCTCTGGGGCTTCCTGTGCCTAAAAAAGTCACCACGCGTAAGCAAAAACCAAGCGCCAGTTCCAGCAGCAGGAACTTCAGGGACGCGTTGTTTAATATTCACCACGCACAGCCCTCCTCCCCGCGCAAGCGCTGCCGTACAAGTGGGTCACGGCACCTATTATTATAAGGCGCTGGGGCGGGCAGAGAGAAAGTTTTGGGGGCAGGAGGGGAAGGGTGGGCGAGGGCAGGTGTCCTGCCCGCGGGAAGGGGACATCAGGACGATGCCGTGGTCACTTTTGCAGCTGGAGAAGGGAGTCCCCTCCAGGAGAGCCGGGCTGCTCCTGCTGAGCCGGCCGCGCTTCGCCGAGGTTCCCGGCGCAGCAATAGGAGCGTTCCTGCTTTTTAATTTCCTTCTCCATCTCCCTCTCTCCTCCCCTCCGCATCAGAGTGCTGCAGAGTTTAATTGAAATTGTTAAACGACCCGTCACGGCTTTGGCCTTTCTCCCCGGCGATCAATCACGTCCCCGGGCTGGCCGCCCTCGCCAACAATGCGCCAGTTGGCCGGGTCGGCGCGGCCGCTGCGGCACCGAGGGGCTGGGGCTCCCGGGGGGGGGCGAGAAGCAGAGCCCCCCGGGTGGGGCTCTCATCCCTGGGAAGGGGTGACAGCTCCTGGAGCTGGATGGTGCCCAGCGAGGTTTGAGTGTCCGCTCCCGTGGATGTGCAGGGGGGCGATGCTGGGGTGATGCTGGGGAGGGGCTGCGATGCCCCCGTGATAGCCAGGGGCTGGAGGAGCCGTGGAAGGTGACGGGAGCTGCACTCACTGTTTGCCTTCCTCGAGGGAGTGGTGAAGGTTTTTGTTTAAACCTGTGTGAAGTGCAAAGAAAGGGTGTCAGCTGAGCAAACTGGTGTTAAACTCTCAAGGACAGGGAGTGAAGCCCTGCTGGGGTTCAGCCACTGCCTTGGGGACGTCTGGCCAGCTTCAGATAGCCACTTGCCCCGTTTCGCCAGCCACTTGCCCCATTTCACCGCCTATTTTGTGGCTTTTCAGACCTTGGATATATCAAGGAAAGGGGTGGGCACCTGGGACTTGGCTGTGTCTGGGCTGTGACCTAGCAAGTTGTTAAATGTTAGTGAAGCTCGTGGGGAGTCTTGGCTTTATCCCCACGCTGGGTCGGTGCCCCTCGTTGCTGTGTCCCAGCAGCACGAAGCACAGCAGAGTTTTCCCAAAAGCAGTGCCGGCCCTCGGATGCTGCTGTCACCCATCCGGCTGGACAGGAGAGGGATGCTGCTGCTCTGCGTGCTGCGAGACTGCAGCAGGCAGATGTGGGATAACTCACTCCCTCCCCCTTAGATTTCCTCCTAATCCCTAGTAGCTGTATCAGCTTAAGCCCCGAAGCGTGAGGTTTAATATCTCTCCTGTGATTTGTTAGCCTCTGCCACCGGCACTCCGTGTCCCCGTTCTCTGCAGAAACACCTGCCCTCCCTCTGCGTCCTGCTGGGCTTTTCCCTTCTCTGAGCAGCCGCGGGTCTGTGGTTGTTTGGGGGAGAAGTTGCTCCTTTTGGCAGCCTGGGGGTTATTTTGAGGTGACATTGGGTGCGCCTCTGCGCCAGCTGCAAGCCCACTGTGCTGTCCCCCCTCTACCAGGAGGACCGTCCATCCTCCTCCTCGCTGCTCCTGAGGAAGGTTTGTCCCAAGCTGTGGGGAAGAGCCAGGACCAGCCTCGGGCAGGACCCTTGTTGTTTCAGGCTCTGTCACACCCCGTGGCTTTCCCTGCTGGCAGTGGCACAGGGACGTCTGGGCACGCTGCCCGCTCCGGTCCTGCCCCGGGCAGCGCAGGCGGCTGGACCCGGCTCTGCCACCGAGCCCCGGTGTGGCCCTGGCCACGTCCCGTGAAGCCGGAGTTTCGAGGACGAGTTCCCAAGCGCTGTCGGCCGTGTCCTCCCTCCTCTCCCCGTGCGCTGTAGGTCTGACGGGCTGGACCGGCTCCGCAGCCACACGCCGCCTTGGAAAGGCCGTGGGCACGCCTGCGGAGAGACGCCGAGAAACTCTGCCGAAACGGGCAAAACTCCCTCTTCCGCCGACACCGAGCCAGGAGCGGGGCGAGGCGCTGTGCCCAGGGGAGCCCGGCTGGCAGCAGCCCTGCGTGGGGACCCTACCGCCCCCAGCCTGCCGAAACCTGCTTTGGGACCAGCCCGCGGTGGGTGGGTGGGTGGGAGGGGGAGAAAAGAGGCGCAGGGGGGCGATGCTGGGGTGGCGGCTGCTGGGATGGATGGCGGCGGTGCTGCAGCTGCGTGGCATGGGGGGGTCCATCCCTCCCTCCTCCCGTGGCTCCTGGGGTCCTCGGGATGTGGGGGCTCCTCCAGCAGCCTGGTGTTCCCTCGGTGGGTTTTCCCACCCACATCTGGGGTGTCCCAGCTCCTGGGGGGGGTTTAGCCCCGTTTTTTTCAGCCTCTGTCCCGGAAGGCAGAGCCCGGTGGCGGCAGAAGGAGTGAAGGGCGGTTGCTTTTCAAAGCTGGTTTCTAACGGGTGTTGTGTTTGGAAAGGGGCCCGGCTGCCGCCGGTGTGCCCAGAGCTGGGGAAAACGTCACCGCACCGAGCGCGGGAGATAAGGCACGAGCAAACAACGTCACGCGGGGAGATGGAGGAGGCAGGGCCAGGCATCGCCCAGCCCAGCGCCTGCGGCCTCCTTGGGGCACCCAGCCCCATGCCCTCCTACACCCCATCTCCCTGTGTCCGTATCTGCTCCCCTCCCAGGGCTGTATGTCCGTCCTCCTCCTTTGTCACAGCAGCTTCTTGCTGTCAGCCTGGGCCACCTGCTGCCTTTGCCCTGTCTGGGTGAAAGAGTGGAGAAAAAAGGGTTAATTATGGGGAGGGGGATGAGGGTGGGCTCTGGACCATGCTGCCTTCCCTCCGAGGGGGCCAGGCAGCACAGGGACATCCCAGGGACTGGCTGGTGTCCCCTGGGAAGCAGGGGTCCCTCAGGGCTGTGGATGGAGCCGGGCTGGCACCCATCGCCGGCGTCACAGGCAGGAGGTTTGGGGCAGGAGGGGAATTTCCATCCTTTGGGTACTTCCCAGTGACTCAGCCCAGACCAGGGGGCTCGGCTCCCCCTTCCCAAGGGCTGCAGAGGCCGTTTCAGCTGCCTGACCCAGAAACATGGGATAATTCAGATGCCAACAGCTCCGAGGCAGACAGGGAGGGGAGCCCCGAGTGTGCCCAGCTGCCAGTGGCACACAAACACCATAACGGGGACATCGCTCCCCAGGGCTGCACTTGGGCAGGGGAGGAGGGGACGCAGCAAGGACACCACTGGCACAGGCTTCCCGTCCTCTAGCTGGGACCAGGGACATGCTGGGGACATGCCTCGTTGCAGGCAGGAGGGAACTGATGGATAAAGACTTTGCGGATGGTAGTGACCCGTGCAGAGTCCCCGTGTGTTCGAGGATGCTGTATGTGCCTCTCCATCACTCCCTGGCTTTCTTCCACGTGGGAGAGGAGCTGCTTTTAGGCAAAAACGTCGTTGTACTCCTCCTCCTTCATACCTGCAGGGCTGCTGGGTCTGAAGTTTCAGTCGGGACCTAGAAAGGGGTTGTATTGCTGGCACCCCTGGGCGTCAGCCCCGTATGGGACACGTGGGTCCCTGGGGACCACAACAGCATCACCAGCATCGCTCCTGCTACCTATCCCTGAGGATCTGGGGAGTGAATTATTGGATCCCAGCGGCAATCGACAGCATTCTGCGTGGAAGATGGTTTCCAGCCGGCCGGGAGCGCGCGGTCGCGCGCTCCCGGCCGGCTGGAAACCATCTTCCACGCGGCATCACCCCAGCAAGAGTTAAAAGAGGGGCTGGGTGCCGTGCGTGTGTGTGTGCATGCACGCGCCCTGCTTTGTTTTTAAAAGCGCCTCGGCTGGCCTGGCCCCCCGCCAGACCCGGGGCCTGCCGCTGGCAAAAAACTCCGGCGAAGGAGTATGAAAGGGGCAGAAATGAAATAACAAGAAACCACTTTTTTTTTTTTTTTCTAGCTTCTCTAGCANCAGAAACATGGGATAATTCAGATGCCAACAGCTCCGAGGCAGACAGGGAGGGCAGCCCCCAGTGTGCCCAGCTGCCAGTGGCACACAAACACCATAACGGGGACATCGCTCCCCAGGGCTGCACTTGGGCAGGGGAGGAGGGGATGCAGCAAGGACACCACTGGCACAGGCTTCCCGTCCTCTATCTGGGACCAGGGACATGCTGGGGACATGCCTGCTTGCAGGCAGGAGAGAACTGATGGATAAAGACTTTGCGGATGGTAGTGACCCATGCAAAGAGTCCCCGTGTGTTCGAGGATGCTGTATGTGCCTCTCCATCACTCCCTGGCTTTCTACCACGTGGGAGAGGAGCTGCTTTTAGGCAAAAACGTCGTTGTACTCCTCCTCCTTCATACCTGCAGGGCTGCTGGGTCTGAAGTTTCAGTCGGGACCTAGAAAGGGGTTGTATTGCTGGCACCCCTGGGCGTCAGCCCCGTATGGGACACGTGGGTCCCTGGGGACCACAACAGCATCACCAGCATCGCTCCTGCTACCTATCCCTGAGGATCTGGGGAGTGAATTATTGGATCCCAGCGGCAATCGACAGCATTCTGCNCTAGCTGCTCTAGCAAGTGAGTGGGGTGGGAAGGAGCTACGAGTATTCCGGCTCCCCCCAAATATCCCATCTTGGCTTCCACCACCCCCCAAAAAAATCATGCCTAGGATGGAGAGGGAGGGACTTGCTTGAACCTTGGGGCTGTAGCATCGCCCGGGTGTCCCGGTGAGTCACGGACCTGTCTGGAGATGCCCAGACTGCTTGGAAAGGGCTCTGCCGGCGTGATCTTTACCCTCCCAGGGAAGGGCCGGATGCCCTCGCCCATCCCTTGCTCCCTTGGGATGCCCGGGGCAGCGGCAGCCTGCGCCCAGGGTGGGTGTGCAGGCACCCCCGAGCCGTTTGCAACCCTGGGGGGAGAAAAGCCAGAGCTGCAACCCAGCGCGGCTGCGATGGCGAGATAAGGGAGCCGGGAAAACCTGCGCGCGCGGCAGGTATGCGGCTCCCGCAGCATCCCAGGCTTGGTGCAACACGTCCGGCTGCGCTTCCGCCAAACCCTGCCAGCGCCGGCGCCGCTCCCCCGCCGGGCCCCAGCCAAGGCTGTGCAGGGAGTGTGCGGCACCCGGCGCTGCTGCCCTGCCTGGACCCCCGCCCCGGCCTCCCCTGGTGTGATCCTGGGAGCTGGAGCCTGTATCGGCCAACCCTGGGGGGGCAGCCGTGCCATGGGGGGTGAAAACTCCCGGGGTTTTGTAAGGGCATGGCCGGCTGGGTTAAGGCACCCTGGCTGCTTGGGAGTTGGTGAGCACGGTGTCGGGTGCCTGGCGCAGGGGTGTCCCTGCCGGTGAGGCTGGCTCGGGCTCTCCCACCCTGTTTCCAGGTGCCTCTGGCCCCTTGGAGCATCGGTCCCAGGGTCTGGCCAGCTCCCAGCCCTCACTTCCCCCCAGCATCCCATCTTGGGGCATCATCTTGCTGCTTTGCCAGGACAGACCCCATCCTGCAGGGGGTTTTCCAGCTGGAGCCAAACTGGGTGCAAACAGCAACAGGGAGACTGTGGAGTGGGAACCCTGTGGACCTCCCCCTCCTGTGGGTGTCCCTCTCCCTGGGCAGGACACCCACGCCGCAGCCTGCGCAGCCCCTCGGGAACCTCCCTGGCTGCATCCCCCCCTCAGCAGCCTCCAAAAGGGGCCGGAGTCCTCCCCAGCGGCTGATCATTGCCTGCACAGGGGACACGGGGGTGCAGCCAGCCCGGCCAGCAGCATGGGGGCCAGCACCGCTGCAGCAGCGGGGATTGCTCTGGGCTGCAGCCCGGGCTGCTCGGGTCAGCCTGACACACCTCGGGTTCGGTTTTGTTGGGCTGATGTGTGTGGGAAGGGCTGCGTGAGCCCTCCTGGCTTCCCTGAACGAGCACCCACTTATCCTGCTGGGTGAAAAGGAAGGGAAACATTCCTCCATGCCAGGGGAGAGGCTCCTGCGGAGGGGCTGCTGCTGCCCCTGCTCCATGCCCAGACCCCGAGGGCACTCACACCTCAGGGGAGCCTTCAGCATCCTCCTCAGGGTGCTGGGGCACGGGCAGCTCCCTGTCTCGGGGCATCTGTCCCGCTGGTTATGTTTAGCAGCACATGCTGGGCTGTGAATGGATGTCCTGGAGCTGCTTCTCCATCCCCTCCACCCCAAAGCTGGAGGGGACAGGGGTGTCCCAGCTTTGAGCTCCCAAAGTCACGGCTCTGCTCTGTCCTGCTGTGCCCCGCTCCTGACCGCTGCAGCTTCACGGGTCTGAATTCACGCTGGGTGTCAGTGTCCCCAGGGGTCTTGTCCTGGATAAACATCTCTCGGGAGTGGGGCAGGGGGATGCCTCTGCTCAGCCCTCCCCAGGGACAACCTGGGCACTGGGACAGGGACCAGCACATGGCCACCAGCCCCCTGAGCCCCAACACATGGCCAACCACGTGCTGGCAAAGCCAACGCCTCGTCGGCCGGGAAGGGTCGTGCAGCTCCCAGGGTGGGTTTTGCTCTTCCAGCACTTTTCCAGCAGGGTCGGCACAGCTCCGAAAGCCGTGTGCCGGCAGGGTCTGGGGTGAGGGAAGCCGGTGTGTCTCCCTGGCTGGGGTGGGGGGCACGTGGTGCCCCGGGAGGGGTAGCACGATGCAGGAAAGGATGCCTTTTCCTACGAAAAGGAGCCGAGGGAGGTGGGGAGACCCTTTTCCCCCTTTCTCCTCACTGCCCTGGGATGCTGCGAGGCGTCAGCGGGGGTTTCTGTGCTCAGCTCCCACGTCCTGCCTCTGCCGCCAACGCGGGCTTGCCGGGGCCGTTCCCGACACGCACCCACCGCTGCAGAGGCATAAACAGCTCGGGTTGCCGGCAGGGCTCCAGGGAGCAGGCAGGCCTTGGCTTGCGTCCCACCGCCGCTCGCTCGGGGTGGGGTGCGGGGAGCGCCGAGGCCGGGGGACGGGATGGAGGGGGCTGACCTGGCGGGAGGGTCCCCGCAGGTGGCAGGGTCCTGGTGGGAAGCTGGGCATGGCCTTGGTTTGATGAGGAAGCGCCGGGGCTCCTGCGACAAGGGCTGGGGATGCTGCCCCTGCCTCAGTTTACCTCTGGGGGTAAGGCAGCCTGGCTCTTTAGGGGTTCAGTGGTGTCCATGTGCGGTCCCCCCACACCGCCTTCCTCATCCTCGCGTGGGACGCTGCCAACTGGATCTCAGCCCCCGGGACTGGGGGTGCCCAGGTCCAGCCCCCCCCATCCATCCCAGCTGTATTCTGATGCCTTTGACCTTGCAGTAAATCAGCCCTTGTCACTCCTGCAGTACGTGGGGGACGGGGGGCTCTGTGTCACCCTTGTCCCCAGCTGGTCCCCGAGCAGCTGCTGGCTGGCTCCGGCGCCTGGGCTGGGAGATGGGAGGAACCCGCTGCCCTCCCTGCCGGCCCCGGAGCAGCTGGGACGAGGGGAGGGGGCAGGAACGGGGCACCCGGAATAACTCAGCCCAGAGGCCCCTGTGGGGACGGCGAGATGGAGGTGGGGTCCTGGGTGGGGTCCTGGTGTGGGGTCCTGCTTCCACCACGGAGACGGGGAGATGTCTCTCCTGGGACGTACAGCGTCACCGGCGGCTAAAAGCGTTTATCGGTGGGTGCTGCTTCCACCCGGGGACATGCAGGGTGCTGCAGCATCATGGTGACAGAGCTGTCGTGTCCCTCTCCTGTCCCCTGCAGATGGGGTCCCACTGCAGATGGGGGTCCTGGGTGAAAACATCCCACTCCAGCCGAGGCACAAGAAAAGCGGCACCAGCCTGACGCTCTGCGGGATTTTGGTGACGGCTTCTCCCGTTTTACAGCATTGCCCGGCCAGATGGAAACCAGGGTGGGTGGCCGGGGGTCTGGCCTCAGCAGGGAATGGAGAGAGCGGTGGCAGGTTCATCTCTCCGGCTGCTTGTCCCAGTCCGGGGGGAGCTGGGCCCTTGGGACCAGCAGGAGCCAGGGGCCACGTTTCGGCTCTGTCCGGGGGGAAGGAAACAGTTTGCTCAAGCTGCTCGGATCCCGGCTGTGGCTTGGAGCCGGATAGCCTGTGGCTCGTTTGCTGGAAGGCAGCTGAGGAAGCAAAGAGCCTCTCGTTTGGGTTTGGCAATAGTGGGTAGAGGCAGCAGCCCCCCAGGAGTGGGAATCCTTGGTTCACAGGGAGGAAATCCCAGTCCCCTGGCAGTGTCTGCCCCGTCCCCGCACGGATCGGGCTGCGTGTGTCCCAGGGACCCGCCGGCACGTCCCTGAGCGGGGCTGGCGGCAGCACCGGCTGGCGGGGTCAGAGTTGAGGAGAGGCATCTGCGAGGTATTTTTAACCACGTGCGACTCCAGTCCCTGGCCACGCAGCCGCTGGCAGCAGCCTGAGGTTAGTCCTCGCCCCGGGCTGGTGGCGGGGGGGAGCTTTGGGGACAATTCGGTTCCTGGAACCTCGGGAAGGAGTGACAGCACTTCAACCATCAACCTTCTGGGTGACCTCGAGCGAACGGCTTCACCTCCCGGTGCCTCCCCTCCCATCCGGTGTGTGCCTTGCCGAGATTAGAGCATCCAGGGTGGGGACAGCCACCCCGTCCGCCCCGGCAGCGCCTGCTCCCTGCGCACGGCAGCTTCCCCGGGGCCAAAGGGGAGGATGTCGCAGGATTTCCAGCTGCCACATCCCTGTGTGCTTTGAGTACTGGCTCCACCGGCCAGAGCAGCTCCCAGGTGCCGGCTGCCACATGGGAGTACCAGGCTGGCGGTGATGGGGACAGTGCCACAGGGCCATGGCAGCCTGGTCCCCCATCGCCCCCAGGACCTCCATGATTTCTGCAGCCATCCAAGTCACTGCACAGGGCCAGGTCCTCATTTCACTCCCTTGAGCTCTCAGGGGTTTGCTGGCTGCTCTTGGCTGCTCCAGTTTTTATCTGGGACTCATTGCTAGAACCATAAAATAAATAGCTACGTGCTCCTCTGGAGCGTCAGAACCCTCCAGGTGTAGGTGGGTTGCTGCGTCCCTGCCCGCCCTCCCTAATTAACTGTTGCTCAGCAAATCCAGACTCACTGACCTGCCCTAATCTTCCCGGGCAAGGCAAGCCCTTCAGCTGCCGGCTCCTGCTGCTCGCCTCTCATGTGTCCCCAAGCCCCTCGTGTCCCCTGTGAGCCCATATCACATTCACAGCCCCGGGCACACGGCGGAAGGTGGTACCCCGGGAGGCAGCATCCCCCCATGCAGGGCTGCTGAGGTTGTTTTCCTCGCCGGCAGCTCCCTCCCTGCCCACGCTGCTCTCACCGTCCCCCCGCATCCTGCTTCCCCTCTTTCTTCCTCCCATTGACCGTCTGCCGGTTGGATTGTTTTTCCCCAGATGCTGCAGGCTGCGGTTTTCCCAGGTTGAATCTGCCGGGGTTTGTTCTCCTAATCTTTGGTGTTATTTCTGCCCTCATTGATCTGCTGAGCATCCTCCACAGCTTATATTAACGTGTCATTGGCTTGGTGGAGCATTAACGAGAACGCGGAGGGTGTCTATAGGTGCCTGTGCCCTGTGGCTCCTTCCCTGGCTTCCAGCGGAACCAGTTGGAACCAGTATGGAACCAGTTGAATGGGAGCCAAGGTGTGGTGTTGGTGCTGGACCGGGTGCTCCGCTGGTCCCCGTGTCCTGCAGCCCGCGGGTGGCTCTTGGCCGCTGGCGTGCCCGGTGATGCGCCGCTGGCTGCAGGCGGAGCTCGCTCTTGGCCGCCGGCCCCCACCGCTATCGCCCCATCTCTTCCCGCTCGGGAGGTGTCCTGTCCTTTCGGAAGGATGGGGGAAATGGAAAAAGGCTCCACCTCTTCCCTGGGCAAATACAGCTCCTCTGAGTTCATATCCTGGAGAGCGGAATAGCCAGGTCCCAGCAGGGACGGTGACTTCACCTCCCGGTAACGCGTTTCCCCGGCCAGCTGGGAAAGGAGCCCTTGTATCAATGAAGGAGCCGCCTGGCTTCCCCCACCCGAAGCCTTTCCCAGCTGTTTCCATCCTGGCCAGGGCTGGGGGATGCGATTTCGGCTCCGTGGGGAAGGGGTGTTACCAGTCCCCTTGCCGGGGAAGCCTGGCTGGGGTGTGTTGCTCTGAGGTACGCAGCCAGTGCAAAATCCAAATTATTGCGGGGAAGGGGAGTGAGCACCGTCCGTCCCGCTGTGCAGCTGAGACCCTTCTGGGGGCCTGCAGCCTGGAGCAGGAGCAGGTGTTTGGCTTTTGCAAGGGGTGAATCCAGCCCCGAAGGGCTCTCATGATGCTGTCTGCCCGCACTTGGGGTTTGTCCCCTCTGTCCCCACTGCGACCGTCAAACCTCTGGGGCGAGAGGCGGGAGCTGCACCTTCCTCCCAGCTGCGCCGATGGGGACAGTTTCCGACTCCGCTTTTCCTTTCATTGTTCTGGAGCCTTCGCTTTGAACAAGCTGCCTGTTTTTTCCTGCTTTGCTTTGAGGGGGAAGCAGCGGGGGGAAATTGGGGGTCTGGCTGAGGGTACCGGGGCAGCTGGGCTGGGGGTGAGCGATCGATGTCTGCGCTGTGCGGGGATGCTGTCCCCACTGCCTCCTGCTGCCAGCCTCTCTAAAAAACTTAACTGCTGGGTTTTCCCTGGGATGAAGGCTCCCAGCCTTGCCCAAAGAAGGAAGGAGGCTCCCAGTCGACTCCACAGTCCTGCTGCCGTGTCCCCAAACCCTTCTCCCTT
>VZTO01028004.1:0-18878 GCA_013400615.1 Syrrhaptes paradoxus | reverse complement strand
TGAAAGTCAGGTGAGATTGATGAGTCCTACCCTTCATTTCCGCAGCCTGCTCAGACTGAGGTGTATGCTGCACACTCAGCCACTCCATCCTATTAAAACCGAGGTCCTTCTGTGGAGGATCTCTGTCTTATGGGTCATGGAAATATGAGCAGTCTGGGGCAGCGATGGATTTCATGTGCTTTCAGATTTTAGGAGGAGATAAATGCAGAGCTGCTAGTAGCAGAAGCTTGCAACTTAACCACCTAATAAATTTCACCACTATTTTTTTGGAGGTTTAAGTCTATTNAAAGTCTGGCAGGTGGCAAAACTCCTCTTGTTTACTTTTTTTTACTTGTTGTTTAATTGTCTTTCCCTACATTGTCCAGTTTAAAACCATTTTGATTAATACAACTTGTGAGCAGAGTTATAGTGACCTATATAATTCTTAGTGGATGAAAGATTTTGTAATAATAATTATTACAAATAATTATATAATAATTATTATATGTAATTAATAATAAGAATAATAATTAGTATTTTTGTTATTAACACACTGGTGTACATTTAATCTCATGCACAGTCTTGTTCAGAATAAATTACATATTCATATGATTAACCTGGGAATCTAATTTCTTTCCAAACAAGGGATTATCTAGTCTCCAAATAACTCTCTAGTCTAGAATACTATACAGGAAGCAGAGGTCTGTTGTAGTTCCTGATTCATTGTGTTTTCTTGACTTGAGTTCAATTTAAACAATACAATTAATGCTTTGGTAATTAAACTTCTACCTTCACTGAAGCAAGAGGAAAGCACTAAGACCAGGATACTGTGTATGTATGAAAACAATGCTGGAAGCCTTGGACCTATTTTAAAAGTGCTGTAGAATACATTTATATCCAGATAATGTCCCACCACTCTGACAGCACAGTGCAAACAGACCTTATGTAAGTGAAATGGACATCTCCTTTAATTACCTTCATGTAGGTAGAAAAACATTCCTTAATTTTTAAAAGTGGAGTGATGATCAGGAAAACAAGATCAGACATACTTCTTTCTCAGTATTGGCTTCTTTTAAATATCTCACCTATTTCCTCTGACAAGTTGTAGCTCCTTGCTTGGACTTTCTCCCTCTGTTGATATATACCATTGTTTTACATATGTTTTTATCTCCTCTGCCTATAAGAATGAGTCTTTTACAATTCTGTTCATAGTTAGCAGTAAAATGCAATGCCTCAACAATTATATTAAGGGTCCAGTTAAACTTTTAGACATCTTTTTAGCCTAATTTTAAGATGAGATAAACAGGCCCTCTTGGTGTGTGTTTTCTCTGCAGCAGCACTAGGATGTGTGTGTGTCCTGCACTTTTGATGCTTGTTTTTTCAAGAATGACATACGGATGCCAGTAAAAATGTTTTGTGTGCCTGGTACTCTGCTATTTCTGTTCTTCTGTTTCGGAGATAAGCAGATGGAGATTAGGTAATTCTGTAGTGCTGTAAGTTGTAAACAAGTTGGTGTAAATATCACTACCTCAAATATTATGCTGAGCTTGCTCCATTTGAACTTCTGCCTCACTACAACTTTTCTTAGGATTGGCAGCATATGCCATGTATATTTGCTTGGTTATTGTCTCCATCCGAATCAATACACAAACTCACATCTGTTGAATTGGTCTTCTAAATTTTATTCATCTTTAGACTAGAACTGACTTCCATCTTGCGAAGTGTATGTCACGATTCACAGTAAAGCCTGCTTTTTTCCTTCCTTCTTTACTTTGATGAGCAAGTTAATAGGAAACATCATTATCCCAAAACCTGGTTATTGCCCATGAAAACTACCAGAATAGTTCATCCTACTAGATTGCAGTTTCTGACTCTCTGCATCATTAGGAAAACATTTTGCATCATTTGCCTGCAGGACATATTCTGCTTTCAGCTACAGGAGGCATACGTATAAAACTAGATTTTTAGAGATACTCAGATAAACCACAACAACAGGAAAAAGAAGAAAGAAAACATGGGCAAATACTTGAGGAACTTTTTGAAGCCTGTGAAGAAATCTCAGTCAGGACCTATCTCAGTGTGTCAGCTAGAAACATTAACCTGCTGCTCAGAGTTTAGCAGAAATGACAGCTAAGACCCCAAGGAACTCATCCTCTCTCATTACTCATTGAACAATAGGAAAAATTTGGAAAGTCCGCAGTAACATTTGGTGTCTTCTTGTCAAGACCAAAGCCCACTGTCAACTGAAGAGCACACCTCTCAGCATACCAGTTCTCAATAATCTTTGGGAGGTTCTTGTCCTCTGTCCACCAAATGTCCAAAGCTAACTATTCATTTCCACTGGATCTTCTCACTCTCTCCTCCCCACTGCTGCTACTGGGCTTGTTTGTGATCTGTGTTATTAGCACTCCTTTTCCCCCATGACACTCATGTTTAACCCAGGTTATCCCTCAGGTACACGTCATGTGAAAGCCCAGCAAGTGGTTGTAGTAGTAGAACTCAGGGAGACATCAGGTGAACAGAAAGAGGGAAAGGCAGAAAGGAGGACAGAGAAATCCGTACTTCATATTTGCTACTAGAATCACTTTATGAAAAAAATTGAAATTTTTGTTACAATCAAGTCTTTCAATTCTAATAAAAATCATAGTACACTCCAAAAGGACCACCTCATATCCAAACCTTGAACAGAATTTAGACAAAAAAAAAAAAAGTCAACGCACCCTGTAGACAGAGTTACTTTCTGTCTGATCATTTCTATATAGGTTATCATGTTTGGTGTTAATGGAGTTTCCTTTTATTTTAAGTGAGATACAGCTGAGGACAGAATCTGTCCACTTTAAAATACTGGAAAATAACAAATTCTATTTGAAATAATCACAACTGGCAGACTCTGAGGGTGTGAAGGAAGAAGGCTGGGAATATGGATCATTTAGAATGGAAGGGAAATTGAATGTAAGAGGGTGACAATAGGAAAAAAAAAAAAGTTACTCTTACTGATTCAAGGAATGGAGAAAAGCAACAATCCACAATACCAGAAATAATACTTACTAGTCACAGATGGAGATAAGACAGTGATGTGTTTGTATAGACCAGACCACAATAATGTAAGCTGTTAAGTTAAAAATTTCAACATGAGAAAACTGTTATGACAATAAATGTTTGATCACTCAATTAACAGGAAAACTTATAACTATTTTTCTTTTCTTTAAGAAAGAACTGGAAAAATTAAACGAAACTTTGATAAAGGAAAAAATGCACTTCAGTGCAGATAGCAATGTCTTGTTATGAAGCAAAAAGATATTTAGACAACTGTTGATATATACTTTTTTATTTTATGCTTAATGTAATTCATCATTTATAATACATGAAGTGAGCAGTAAATAACTGTACCACCATAATGGGAAAAACAGACTTCAATTTTCATGCAAGAAAGACTTTGTTAGTAAAGAAACTCTTTTTCATCATGTTTTCTGCTGTAATTTTAATGATGTTTTAATATTTACGTAATTAGATGAAAGCTGTATCAAGTATTTTGTGTTTTCCAAAAATATTGTTAGATTTCTTTGAAGAACGTGGTGTTTGAAAAAGTCTATGTTGACCAAAAATAAACAAACAAAACCCCTATCCCCCTCCCCAAAACCCTATAAAATTTCTGGCTTGGATACATCTGGGAATGTGATGAACTATGGAAAACAGCCCGATTTAAAACCAGGTGAAGCAGAAAGGTTTTCAGAATATTCCCATTACTAATGAAATTGGTTTCTCATGGCTCAGTCAACTGCAGTGATTTTTCTTGTGCTGTGAGTCTTCATTTGTACTGAGTGGCATTAGTGAGGAAGCAATAGCGAACTGCATGCAGAATTCCTGAGCTGTGTCACACTATGAGTGAGAAGATAGCGAGATGGAAAGAGCTGTCCAGAGCTCTCTGGTTGGTCCATCCAACCCTCATATATGAAGAGAAATGGAGGATTTCTTTATCTTCCAAACAACCTTTCCTGCTCTGTGTTGACTCTACTGGCAGTCTACACGAGCAATTATACCCAGCTTTGAGCTGAGCTGAGCTGTGCTATGGCACTGTTGATTGAGTGATGTCAGTGTTTGCTCATTACTTACATTATCACCTCACTTCCTGTTTCCCCAAATATAAAGAACAAAAATACCAGTTTCACCAAGTTAAGGTTCCTCCTGGGAATTCTGGCAAATTTATGTGAAAACCATGTTTATGAGGACATTCTTTTTCTAAGTTGCAGAATTCCCATACGTTGATGTCGCCATGTCAAGGCGACATTTGTGAATCACCAGGTTTTTATTACAATAAGCATAATGCATTGATTCAAGACATGGATCATGGTGTGAGACATACATCAGTCCAGATGAACAAATGCCTTTCTGACTGTAAAACTCCAGTAACAATGTGGAAACAGTCTAAGCCTTGTGTAGAACAGAGTCTGAGCAATAGCTGCTTTCCAGAGTGCATCATCATTTTAGGTGAGATTGTGTATGCGGATGATGTCCAAATTATAAATTCCTCCTAGCAGGGCAGGTCAGATCAAGTAGCTCCAAGATGTTTATGATTCAGTGATATTAGAGATGTGAAGTTCAGGGACAGAAGAGAATAATTCTTAAACATAAACTTACCACTTTGCACTAGCAACAGAAAGTCATAAACTTTCCAAACTAGATACACAACCAGCTGCTTATGGCAAAACCTGTTCAGTGACAGGAAGGAAGCTTAGGAGGAAGTTTTTCAGTGTGAGGGTAGTTAGACACTGGAACAGGTTGCCCAGGGAAGTTGTGGGTGCCCCATCCCTGGAGGTGTTCAAGGCCAGGCTGGATGAGGCTTTGAGCAACCTGGGCTAGTGGAAGGTGTCACTGCCCACGGCAGGGGAGTTGGAGGTCGATGACCTTTAAGGTCCCTTCCAACCCAAACCATTTTGTGATTCTATGTCCTGCATCCAGGGGAAAAGTGGTTTCCGATGTTTGCCCTTTCCTCAGACAGAACTACTCTATATTTGAGGAGAAAAAGTTCATGGCTTGGCCTCTGGAGGAAGAGCTGCACATGGGTGAGACAATGTATAGGAGATTAAAGGGTGTAGGTGTGGGACAGTAAGCTAGGTAAAGTGAAGGATGACACTGGAACAGAAATATAAAATTTACAAAAAGGAGGCTGTTGACTGACACAACAAATAAGACTGTAAATATGCATCCATGATCTCAGTACTGGAGGTGTAATACATGAATTCAAACAGGATATTATGTACCAAAAATGGGAACCTAAGTATTTAGACATGAAATTTCACTGGCTTTACAGAGCTTCTGAAAGCAATAGGATATAGAGAAACAGTTTTACTCTAAAAGAGGGTAGATTCAGACTAGATATAAGGAAGAATTCTTTTACAGTGAGGGTGATGAAACATTGGAACCGGTTGTCCAAAGATATTGTAGATGCTCGATCCCTGGAAACATTCAAGGTCAGGCTGGACGGGGCTCTGAGAAACCTGATCTAGATGTCCCTGCCCATTGCAGGGAGGTTGAACTAGATGACCTTGAAAGGTACTTTCCAATCCAAAGTATCCTATTAGTCTATGAGTCAATGAAAGTGGAAAGGATCTTGTGTTAATGAAGAGCAGTACTCAAGTTCAGATGAATGTTTGATGTCAGGAAAATGAACTTATATCTCCAGAGAGTCACTCTGAAAGACTCTTTTATCTCACAGCCCATAAAATCCTTAGATTCCTTAGAGCATGACAAAACAGACAAAAGGATGAGCATAGCATTGGTATGCCTCCAGGAAACATGAGTACTGCGACTGTTGGCAGGCTCAAAAGAGTGAGAGGTGGAAGCAGGAATGAGATCATACATCTACTGTGTCTTCGAGAAACATTTTTGAAAATCTCAAAAAGGCAGGGCTGAGGTATGGTTTTTGTCTGCAATGGAGACAGAATTCAGGCAACTCAAACATTTGATATTTGTATTGGAGTCAAGTCCAAATATTAACTCTCAGAATGCAGGAGCATTTCAACCTAACTCTTTTTTTCATGCTTGATGGTTGTTGGTTTGAGCTAACATTTCGACAAACTGTTTTAGTTTGGGTACTAGAATCATCTGTTCCTGTTGTTTTAGCTACACTACAGCTCCATTAAAATAAATCATAATTAATTACAGCTAGCGACTCCCTTCAGTGCTATCATACCAAGAGTTGCTATGATTGTACATTTACACATTGTTCTGGACTTCAGAATATAGAGCTCACGCCATGGTAGAGGATGTACAATGGACAGTCTGAACCCAGCATTAATCACCTGTCTAAGAAATCTCAGTTGCACTACTGAATACATCCATAGATCATTGTTCATATATCCCAAGCCCTTGTAATACTGTCTGTGGTAAGGTCATGAAAAAATCAGATTATGTGATTCAAGTTACAATAAATCTCTTTTTTAGTACACGTATATGACATCTTTTAAAAACAAAGAGAAATGATTAATGAAAGTTTTTCAGACAAATGGGAGTTCCAATCCCATGTTCTTATTTCTTTTATTTCCCCTCTTATTATTTTAGTTCCTCAGTGGTGTGAAAATGAAGAAAATATTAGTACATTTTGTAAAATATGATGATTGCAACAAGGGAGGGTGTCAGAAACAGAAACAAAGGACTTGCTTATACTTTAACAAGCATTAAAAATTGTTTTCCATCATTCTTAAGACACTTAGAAATTTGAGTCTCGTACTGGGTCATCCACAAGATTTATCTGTGCTCTAAACACGTAGGACATGAACCAGCACAGATCACAACAAGATATAACCTCAAGATACAGAATGACAAGAGCCTATTAGGTAGGTTAACACGACACTGAGATAGGCACATTCTTTTCAAATTGAAGATGACTTAGTTGTATCAGCCTGTAATACACATGGAGTTCAATCATATTAGAAACTATGCCCTAGAAAGTTACACTTTCACTTATTTTGCACATGATGTTAAAGCTTCAACCTGTATAATTACTTTAGCATGCAATCCACCATATAGAACACTGTTGATATCCTCAGAGCCTTAATTTACCAGAACTTAACTTGACAGCCAACCTTACACCTGTATTAATTTCATCCAACATTAGGATTTTAAGGAGCTGTCGTTGTTGGTTATCTTAGAACTTGCTTACAGTAAGTGCAAAGAGAAGTATGATTTGAAAATAATTTAGATCTTAGACCTCTCTGGAGGCATGCATCTCTCTCTGGTGGCACATGAGACAATTTGAAACAGCCAGACTCATAATTTAACACTTTAGTTAATGTCTAAATGTAGAATGAAATGGACTCTTGATTTTCATGTACCTGTATGTGAAAGGCTGCTGAGGTCTTCACACTACCCCATGGCTAATGATATGTTCAAAATCCTCTTAAGGTAAATCCCTCAAAGTTTTTAAACACCTTTTTAAATCTAGACAAAGAACACCTTTCACAGTGGTGTAATTTTAGCCCTCTATCTGCTAACCATTCCTTGGTACTTATAGGGCTCAATAGGGAAAGTGAATGTTGATTAAAAAAAAAAAATCTGAAATGTTCTTTTGTGTTCCTGATGGGTTATGAAAAGATATTATTGAGTTAAGGTCCCTCTAAAATAGTTGCAATTTTATTTGAATTCTGTTAGAGATAGTTCCTATGTGCAACAGACTTTTCTCCATGTGCCTCCAACTATTTCGTCAAGTTACTATATCAAAATATATAAAATTAACTCTAGACATCTGGTTAATTAGAGCAATTGTTGTCACAGATAAACCATGTAAAACAAAGCTGGTCAAGAAAGGTTCAGACAAATCAAGGCTGACAAACCTCAGCCCTAAGGCCTTGCACACTTGGTACAAAGCTTATGACCTGTTACTGCCAACAGCAATACCACATTATAAGATCACACAGTCAAAATGTAGTCAATAGAGATTCTTCTGGGAACATTTCATAGGAAGGTGTAATTTGGGCACTGTGTATTGCCCTCCAGAGAAGCCTGTAATTCCTACAAAGCAATATAAGTGCTTAACATTTAGCCCAAGAAATTTAGCCACTTAAACTAGGAGATCTTCCCTGGAGATTTAAATGAAGAGCAGTACAGAGTTTAACTAGCAGTCTGTCTCCAAGCCCTCTGCTATTATTTTAGCTTTCTGTAGTTTCTTTTGTCTTGCATGTGACTGCTCTGTTGCCACTTTACCTATAAGGTGGCTGGACTGATAGTGTTTTCACAATGCTCATAACTCTCTCAGCAGAATTTCCCAGTTTTCTATGCTTTTAAACTGTACTAAATGCTTCATTACTGCTGATTACAGTTGCCTTTCTGACAGCAGGTTTCAGAATTACAACACCTCTCCTGCAACCATCCAGCATCCCTCATCTTCAATGACTATAGTTAGACCGTCCATATGGGCTTTGCTTTGGAGCCATTTTATAGCTGTGGGCACCAGTCAAGTTACTGTGGTCCATATGCTGGATTTGTTCTAGATTTCCTTCCATTAAAATTAATTTCCTGAGCACAAATTGTTGTGAAGATTTTTTTCACAAGATCTTTGTCTCAGTGGTGGTACACTCTTGAAGCTGAGAGTGTCAACATGAAGTGTTGAAGAAGAGATACACAAAATTTACATATTTCTCTTCTGAAAAAAATAATTCTCAGGTATGAACATTCTGTGTTAATCTGTGCATTATTTTAACTATTTGTTTAAAGTTCATTGTAGACTCAGACATGTAACAATATATTATTGTTTAAAAATGTACTCAGTGGTAGATAAACCATGGTAACTACGTAAGTGAAAACTCTATGCTTTAAAGAAAGACTGTTTATCAATGGAAGATCACTTTGCTATGCTGCATTCCATTCCTTCCCTTCAACTGTTATGCTACCAAATGGCCAGCAAATGGGGAGTTTTCAAAACTCACCTATTGTGACATAACTGTGATTAGTGAGGTAGCTTGATCACTTGGCATGAGTTCCAGGAACTTTTGGTTCAGATTACCTCACCATCTCCCAGACCTGGAAGTCAAGTAGAATTTTGGCCTTTAGCCAAACAATGCTAGACATCTAAACATAGGTAACAGAAATTGAATAGTCATTCTAAACCACAGTCTCTATAACTACTGGAGTCTAGATAGATATTTAGCTGACGAAAGGTAAGTGTCTACTTTAAGATAAACTGATTAGTTGTCTAAGATTGACTGACCAAATTATCTAGAGTTCTACCAACTATAATGAAGGCTTAAACTTTCATTAGACATGCTTAGAAAATACCTATAATACCTGCAGACACTAACATGTAGAAACATAAATGTATGTGATGCCGTCTCAAACTGCAATCCATCCTTACTGCCTTAGGTCACAGAAATTTGTCTGAAGAATATTTTGCATTTTAGTATATTTATATTGAAAACTCCCCTGCCCCCCAAAAAAGGTATACTGACAATCATTATCATCAGAATACTAATTTATTCAAGAAGTTCAATAGTTGCTAGAATATTAGCTACTGTTTTTTGCTTCCTCTTCTCTTATGAGGATGTAACCATAAGAAAAGGAGTGACCTCTCATTATAATCTGGTTATTTCCATTGGCTGAAGCAGACCTAAAGGGTGCAGGGTACTCAGATGTCATTCAGAGCCAAATGTAATACTAAAGTTTCATAAGAAAGATATTTAGCATTGCTGCTTTGTTTCTTTAATCCTTACACACCCAGAAAGAGGGATGTAGCTGTTGTTCTTAAATGAGAATTCAAACTTCTCCAAATACAATTGCAGCTTCCAAATTCTAATGTTGCACAACGCCAGCACTGGTAGTACTCAATTTCCATCTTGATACCAAGCAACACACAGGATACCCACTCCATCTATATTAAGAATGGAAAAAGAAAACCTGCTCATGTCCATGCTCAGTTTAGTAAAGGACTCAAAGGAATCGTATCAGAAAGCAGGTGAAAAATCACTGTGTTTCTGTCCTGAAGTTGTTAGAATATCCACACAATTCAGCTACCTATGAAAAAATAAAAGAAAAAACCACACTGTTATAGTCATACTTTATAGTTGACATTTCAAAACCTTCAGCTTAGTGATAATGGCATGGAGAATTTTCTGACTGGTATACCGCAGCCATCAGACAAAGAGAGATTTCTACAGAAATCACAAAAGAAAAGGACAATTACCCAGCTGGTTTTCAAGTAGGAAATATTTTAAATCTATTTGCTTTAGCACTTGAGACATTTCAAGCCATCTTTACAAATCTTTTTCCAGTGTCACAGTGGTCAATGAAACTAAATGTGACCTTGTGCAAAATGTGCTAGATTTTAATTACAATAGGGTTATGTGTTAAATTAGGGCTAAATGTATTATGCTATCACCCAATATGTCAAAGCCGACAAACATGGCAATGCTTGGCCTGTAGCTCTTTTTTTTTTTTTTTTCTTTTTGCAATCTGTATCATTGGCCTGGAGCCTGATGCCTGAAGCTTTAATTTTTTTTTTTTTTTACTTTTTTTTAATGCACTTTCTTGGCTTCTTGGATGTGAATGAGCCAAGTACCACAATATCACATTATTTGTCTGAAAGTGTTTGTGTGTATGTGTGTGCATACACTAACTCTAATACTTAGCAAATAACATATGTTGATTTTTTTTTGCTGTTTCAGACTAAAAAAAATCACAGATTAACCTGTATTTACAAGTCTTCTACATGTACCTGTACATAAGTATGTCACAAATCTTTCTAGATATAGATGCACATGTTCATACACTGATAAAGCCAGAATAGGTCTGTATGACATGCTATACAACATTGCAGCTAATTGTTATGTTTGTTCCACTAGATGAAATGTTACAGTTAGGTGTTGCTTCATGAAAGCTAAAATATTTCAGAGATGTAACAGTTTTAGAGCTTGTTTTATGAAAGTCTGGAGGATTTGTTTGCTGGGGGATGAAGAGGACAGAAGGAGGACAGGTGAGGAGGAATTTTCTAATGAAATATTAAGCAAACTGACATGGAAACCTTGGGAGTACCCGGTGTGAATCGGAGTAACCTGGAATGGAAATCCTTTCTCTGAAGCAGACTGGGTGTGATTCCCTAGGAAATTTCAAAGGTCATTAGATGCTTGAAGATAGGCAGCTCAGTCCCTTATTTATTGCAGGTGGGGATGGGAGAAGTGTCAGATGAGAAACCTACCCAATCCAGGGCTTGGAAAAGAACTGAAAATTAGGAGTTTTATACTTCTGCTCATGGCTCTTAGCTGTTGATATTGCAGCAGAGAGATTCCTCAATCTGTTGTTCATGTTAGTCATTAATGAAATAGGTTCAACAGCAACACAGGACCCACTATTTATAAGACAATAAAAGTACAGAGAGGATAAGTCTGTTGGGGGCTGGTAGGGTGGACTGGAATATTATTTCTGAGAGGGACGTACTTTTTGACAGGCAGTAAATTGATCCATCTTTGACCACCTCTTCAGTTCAAACTAATACTAATACAGTTCTCCCTCCTCCCTTGTCTGCTTCGATTATCGCCCTGAGTGTAAAACCAAGCAAAAGAAGACCTTGTTTTTGGAGTGAAACTGTAACTTTACTAGATTAGAACTAATATATAGCAGCTCATTCTTCTGCTTTCACTTGGCTTCCTCCCACAGCCAAAAATAATTAGAAAGTAATTAAGCCATCAAAAGCAATGCAGAATTAAATTAGAGTAAATGAAGGTACTTGATAACTGGTAAGAGAGTCTCAATCACTGTAGGAGTTAGAGAGAGACAAGACAGGAGCAAAAATTATTATTTTGGTAAAATATCCCCAGTGCATTTCATGTAAAGCAATAGTAATATTAGTAGTATCTTCTGTGAACTGTCTATAATAAGAACTTTAAAATATGCCTAGAATAAACAAACTAAAAGCTACCCACCTTATTACCTGCACAGTCATTAAGAGAAAGTTTCCCTGAGAGACTCATTTGCCCTGTTAACTTTCCCCTCATAATTTTTATCTAAACTTTTTTTTTCGTAGCTCTGATAAGATACCTGTTCCTGATGTCTCTGAAGTTATGCTTTCTGAGAGATGGAGGTAAAATAGGAGAGAAGCAGGGAAGGAGGGAAGGACTTAGAGGGAGAGATATGAAGTTGAAAGGATAAAATCAGCTCAGCAGGTTGGAAACAGGGGAGTAAACAGCTGCTCAGATCGGGATGGAGAAAGTCCCATCAAAACTGCAGACTTTTTCTGTCAAAATCCCAGTGTCTTTGCTTTAACGACTTCTTTTTCTAGCTATCAGGGTTTCTGCCTGGCTCTTCTCCAGAATTTTGTCCCAATCTCATATAACCATAACACCCAAGAGAGGTTGTCCTGTTCAGGTTTGGCATCAGTGGCTGCTCCAGCACAAGCTTTCCAACATGAAGCCACTGCGTGCAGACATATGCCAGAAACCCTCTGTCTCTTCCAGCCACTTCATACTGCTCAGAGATCTAATTAAAGGTTTATGATTCTCTGCGGCACAAGGTAACTCTCAGCTGGTGTCAAGCACCTCTCCCACCAGCTGCTTTTCTGCATGTTGCTGAGGGAGAGAGGAAGGAAAAGAGATGAAGTGGAACCTGTGCCCTGTCACTGCACAGACTTGATGGCACAACGGTGTCTGGGGGATGCACGAAGGCAGCTCACAAAGTGCAACAGCAGAGCAGGAGGACATTTCCAGCCTGGCTTCAAGCTCATAAATGTCACAGCATTGTTCTGATGGTACAGCGCAGGCTGGCTGCTTGGTTTCTTCCCCAAGGTCCCAGCAATGTGTAAGCTCTGAGCTCTCTGCACATCACTGCTGTTAGTACCTGAACTGGATAATTGCTGGATAGTTCAGATATGACTTCCCAGCAAGGACTGCCGGCTTCTAAGACGTATACAGCTACATCCACCCACCATTTGTGGATTTCCTAACATTTTGCCAGACGCTCTGACTGCTATGGCTCTGCACCTTCCTCTCTGGGCACTGTGTAGCAGGACCATAAACTGGGGATACCCTCCTGCCTCACCCTTGCTGTGGCTCTGCAGCTCTGGTCAAGATTTTAAATGTAGCAAACAGCACCTTAAAACCATCCTCAGGCTACCACACTTATGTTGCTGGCCTGCTGTTGCATTAGTATTACAGAGATTAAATCTTCTCTATGAGGCTTTCTGAATCCACCTCAGTATTGGATGACTAAAGCATTAGGGGGTCTTTCATAATTTTGGCATGCAAAATACAAGCTGCTGAAGGTGACAATGACTCTATTTGCACTCCAGTAAGCAAAAAGCATTTTATACCCCCAACGTTGCAGAGAGAACAGTGAATTCTGCAGCCATAATGGAAGAAGGAAAGTCTGTCTAACTGTGTATTTTCAGATTATGCAAAAAATTGCAGATCTAGACATCTAAAACATATCTACAGGATATGATCCATCTCTGTTTTGCAGCAGTAGCTTTATGATACAAGCATGAATGTACGGAAGCATACAAAATTACTTGATCACTTCTTTGTCCCAAACTGGGTGTCTCCAAACACCCAGGCTTCATCAGTGACATGGCCATCCTCAAAAAAAAACCAAAAAACCGAAAACTAAAACCACTGTGGACCGGAAGTACAATAGCTTGCCAGTATTAAAACTCAACAGGCAGTTAGGCATGTCTCAATGGAAAACAAACAGACAAAGTAAAAGATGGTATACAAGAAATTTGTGGAAATAGTATCATCTGGAAAGTGTTATCCGTGATATTGCCAACAAGGAAAAATATTCTGTGCTAACATAGGAAACAGTCTGGATGGATGAAGTGAAATGTTTAGTTCTTGCCAACATATCACATCAAGAAACACAAAGCAGACTGTTTTACCAAAGACTAATGTAGTGATGACAATACTACAAACATACCAAATTAACATCAGGTGTAGGTTGAGATTATTTTTCCTTCTTTGTAAAGACTCCCAAATCAAGCTTTTAGGCTATGTAACTTGCTTAAAATCCTTCCATCTGTTATACAGAGAAACAGAGAGTTCTTGAAGGCACTTTATTTGGTCTAAAAACAGGTATGTGATATAGGTGGCTGGTACTTTTATGTGGAGGTTTTACCCTCAAGTATTGACCACAGAGAGAATCTTGTCAGCTAATTCAGATTATAAACCAGTCTGTTAGAATGATATGGCTGTATGGTTGTTATCATATCCATGGACTTAAACTGGAGGCTATTTACACACCAAATATATGTATTCATGTTATCAGTATATAAATACATATAATTTATATATACACAACAGTGCCTAGAAGCCCGAAACCTGACCTGTGGCTGGAATAATAAATGCTATACAAACTCAGTTCAGGAAACAATCCCTACCTTCAAAAACTTACTATGTGAAAAACAAGTGACAACCAAGGGTAAAAATTAATAAGAGGAATAGAGAGAAGACCTGATTTGATGAAGACCATAAGCCAGCAGAGCCATGTACAAACTGACATACCCTGAATCTCATCACAGCTTTTCAACACCTTGCTCTTCTAACACAGAGATTAACTATAAACCTCTAGTATTTTCCTCCAGCACAGGCTTTCCACAATGTTCTCCACCTGTTTATCTTATCTCACAATACTGCTTTCTGCCTATTTAACTTCCCTGTTGGTGTTCATAATTCTCATGGCCATCCTCTTTCTTTATTTTTTGCTGACTCTGTGCATGAGATGCCTTCTTAGAGACAGTACCCTTAACCGTTGTTCTCACCTCCTTCAAGATCCCACCACTATGCCTCAGCAAATGTTTTGCCAAAGTGTTGTGAGTAGATGGCAGATAATAAATAATGATTTGTTGCAACTCTTTCTTCACTTAGTTTTGTTAAAAATGAGAGTCTAGAAAAGTGTTGTGGGTTATTTTTCCAATTTACTGTCCCTTTTGTGTAGAGATAAACAATACATTTCTAATACGTATTTCCAATTTCCAATATTTCCTTCTGGAAACTAACCCTTCACCAAAATCAAAACTCTTTTGTGAAACGTATGCTAGCAACATTATCATAAAATATTCTTAGTCCCAGGATGGCATTTCTTGGCAAGCCTGTGGACCATTGCTGACGGAAGTATACCCAGATGCTTATGGCACATACAAGAAAACGCTGGATTCAGACTGTTCCTGTGACTTACCCAGACATCCTTACCTTGTAAACAACTGTTCTGTTGACACCTTCAAGGTAGACGAGTCCATATTACTAAGTAAAATGAGAGATAGAGAATGATCCTTGGTTCTGAGGACAAGTGACACTTCCTTGTGTTCACATCGCTGAGGATTTTATTTCTCTATAGAGCAAACTAACTACGTGCCCACCACAGAGCCCTTGACCTTCTCTCTCCTGACCTCATTAGCTCCAAAGATTAAAATATTACACTTTGTGTGTGTTTTGTTGTTTTGAGTTTGGGTTTTTTGTGTGTTGTTTGTCTGGGGTTTTTTATAATTGAAAACAAGTACAATGATGCTATGGGTTGACTGCAGATCACCACACCAGTAATTTTATAACAATATGTGAAGCTATGGGCTGTGTGCCCTTCAATGTGAGAATGTTTGTGAACATAAAACCTGTCAAGAAGTTGGGAAGACTATGGAAGCAGCAGGAACCTAAGCTCACACAGTGTTTAGGTTTTCCCTTGGAGACACCTAGTTGAGACAATCCAAAACAAAGTCTGGGAATAAATTTACTCTTGAATTTACGTTGGCACTCTTTGATTTACACAAAACTAGTAGGTCTCTTTTGCTAGATTTATTAATATTTTAATAACGAATTAAACATTTACAGACTTGAATCTTCAGTATATTCTATCCACTTGTGTATCAATTGCTGCAACTGTTAAAAGTTTACACTTTTTTCCCCAATGTGTAGAATTTTAAAAAATTTAAATTCTAACTGTCTTTTTAAAGATCAAAGTTAACTGAAAGAAATTTCAGTCAGTCTGTACCAAACAGAAGTATGATTCTTCACAGAAAACAGGGGGAGGTTATTACTTTTCCAGTCATTTTTGGTAGATGTCTTGGTCTTGTTCTGTGGCTTCCTTGTGATTAGTGCTTACAACTTCAGAGAAGGGAAAAAAAATAAAAGCAAAACCCCCCAAACCCCTCCATGTGTAACAATACCTGTACTTGCAGAAATCCAACCTGCGCTCTGTCCAACTAAGGTCAAAGGTTACATTTGGGTAATCACCTCTGGAAATAGAAAATGCGCTTCTGTTCCAACTTCAGAAGTCTGACCTCCATAGCATTCATGGCTGGCAAAACCCAGTGAAATTCTCCCTGGAGATGGCAAAACTCCAGTAGTGCATCCACAGACACCACTTTCTTAATCACTTTGTCATCATTAAGCATAAGTACAACTGAAGTAATGCAGCCACATCTCCTGGAGTCAGTCAGAACCGTAATGGGAAAGGGTTAGAAGAATAAATTTTCTGAGGTGTTCTCCATCAGCCTCAGGAAATGCCCTGAGTAGAAAATAGACAAAAGCTGAAAGAATACAACAGGCAAGTAAGTCTGCCCTGCTTTTTCTCTTTTTAGGGTCTGCTTATGCCCAGTTAGAAACAGGAACTGGTCTGGAAGGACTCTTGGTCTGAAACAGCACTTTTGTACTTTTATGTTTTTAAGGGATAGCTTATGACAAGAAATTTGGAGAGCTGCTCTTAAGATGTTGAAGAGAAAGTCTTGGAGCTCTTATGGAAAAGTGGTAAAACAACCCAAAGCAAAAAGTAGCGACACAAAAATGCAGTAGTACTGTTATTGATTTCTTAACAATCAATTTCTTGGGATGTGTAGGGGGTATATTCCCCCCCACCTCTTCAAGTCAACAACGACAGCCTATACAGCAATGTATGTAATAGCAGCAACTCTATTTGAAAATGTTTCTGCTAAGAGACAAAGGTTCTGAAGGGAGATTGAAAGCTTTATTTGTCTTGGGCATTGGAAAGCCAACACAGCTTTCTTGTACTTAGTGATTTACTATGAAAAAATTGGGAACTATTATCTCTAAAGCCTTCAGAAGATTATAATTAAAGGTGATAGGCCTGAAAGAGGATTTCAACATTTCTTTCTATAGCTAGTTCTGTCAATTGAAGAGGCTACAGTACTTTCCTGTAGAACCAAAGCTGCTCCCAGACACACTCACAACACTCAGTGATTTAAAAGCCCACACCTTTCCTTCTTGCACCATAAATTGATTGATGATGACAAGTGAATAAGATTAGCACCTCATGGGGACAACCTTCAGCTTAAATGAATGATGAAACTATTTATCCTTCTCTAATTCTTTCACCTTGTCCCAGGAGAATATGTGAAGTGCTCTGGAATCCAGCTAGCTGAAATAATAATCCAAGCTTCAAGTTGGAAACTGTCAGGTCCTAAAATACTTTTTTTTTTCACTTTGAATCCACCTTATTTGTTCCCAAGGCCAAAGAGGTATTTTGCACTTCATTTGCTCGAACAATCACAAAATTTATCTCACGCATTCAATTCTGGATAAGCCATTTTTTATGTTTTTCAGGGAAGGATTTTTTTCTTTCCCCACACAGCCATCATACAAAAATCAAGTAATTTCCAAGAAAGAATGTGGTGGGTTTTTTTCAAGATTTAACTTCTTACATGGTAAAACCACTAGTTGTGCCTGAATCTAGGCAAAAAGATTTCTCAGCAATGAAGCTTAATTATCTTTCATATTCCAAGGCTGAAGTCCTCTTGGGAAAATCACGTTCTTTAATGTAACTTTTGTTTAGACTTTGTTCCAATAAGTGATAGAAACTTAGCCCAAAGACTAGAGAAGTGAAAGATTCTCTTTGCTATGCTATTACATTTCTAATTTCTAAAGGGAAGGTGAAAGAATGGCAGTCTAGAATTCTGCACCTGGCCCTGGGACCAACCAGTCTTTGAAAGCTGACATCCACACAGACTAATGGAGCCAACCTAGCAAACAAGTGTATAGCATTGTGACTGAGATATTGGGTAGATTCTAGGCACTGAAGTCCCAAATTAGGTTTTGGCTGCAATAGAGTTAATTTTCTTCACAGTAGCTTGAATGGTGCTATGTTTTGGATTTTTGCTCAAAACAATGTTGACAATTTAGGGATGCTTTAGTTGTTGCTGAACAATGCTTACACAGCATCAAGGTCTTTGATTGATGATTCTCATTGCTGCACCACCAGCAGGTAAGCTGGGGGGGTGCACAAGNATGGGAAGTAGTGAATTAATTCCTTCTTTTGTTTTGCTTACACGTGCGGCTTTTGCTTTGCCTATTAAACTGTCCTTACCTCAACCCCCAAATTTTTTACTTTCACCCTCCTCATTCTCTCTCTCTTCCTACTGCAAGGGGGTGCACAAGTGGCTGCGTGGGACAGCTGCTGACTGGGGTTTAACCACAAAAAATGGTTAAAGTTGTTTTGTTGTATTTTGCACAAAGTTCAAGATATTTGGTAACATGGGATCATGCCTGCACTGGGGTGGTCAGATAGGACCACAGGTCTTCTTGATATAGGAATTCAACAGAACAGTGGTTTGCAGAGTCCCGTCAGATGGAGATGAATTTGAATCCACTCCCCTTGTGGATTCCTGCCTGGTACTTGTCTCCTTGTGGTCTCAACCCCAGCTTGAGGAAATCAAGATCTGCTCTGTGGAGATGTTGAGGATACTCAGTTGTATAAAATGTCAATAGGAGTTTTGATCCTTACTCTTATAGTAGCAGATATTCTGAAAACACAATTTATAGTTTTTAGGGTTTTCTAAGATGCAGAAGGCTGACATATTTGATAGCTTTGAGACGTATAATGGTGTATATGATATAATTGGAGACTGTTAATACAATTTCACAGTTCTGACAGGAATACACATTTCTGCTGGGTAGCTCCCGAGGATTAGATTTTGTGTC